>NW_026470832.1:0-12365 GCF_026875155.1 Cherax quadricarinatus | reverse complement strand
AGCATGCCAAACATGGCTTTTTTTTTTTTGTAGCTAGTCAAAATGTTTTGATCCAACCCTTTAAAAATTCAGAACCATTTTAAAAAAAGGTTTCTCCCTTTTTTTTTAGCTCGATGCTTGTTTAATTTCAGTGCATTACGTGTTCGTAGAACAAAAAAGACACTCTTTTTTTCCCTATAGACAATTCAGAGAATGAAATATTCACGTGGGGAGAGTTTGTCCTAGCTCCTGTTTTTGGGAAAAATTTATATGTTTTTGGGATGTTGGTGTACTAGCAGGTTACAATTTAAGTGATACATGTGTATTTTAATAGGCACTAAATCTAACAACAATTTGGTTAACATAAGTTTTTTGAAAGATAAATGATGAACAAATGCCAGAGCTTGGGAAGCATGGGGTTTGCTTAACTTTTTATATGCTGTACTTAATTTAGGCTTGAAAAGATTGCATGGTGTATTTTTATTCCCTCCTTTAAAAGCGGGTTACTGTTTAACTACAAATCAACACAAGTTCTAAAATGCATCAAGTGTAGGATTTGGGGGAAGGAGTTTGATTAGTTTCAAACAACACTGACAATTTGATGCTTGTGAGAAAACCAAGGAAAAAGGTTTCAGTGTGTAAATCCGGGTCACTGCTGTTAGAGTGCATGGGGCCTTAGTTTCCTAACCTTTAAACCTTAAGTGGGCAGAAATTTTATAAACAATTTACATTCTGCTGTACCAATTTAAGCAAGATGTAGTGTATTGTAATTTTATATAGGGCAAACATGTAAAGCCAGGTGTGCAATAAGCATATGCAGTTCAAAGAAACAAAATGTTCTCTGCAGGCCAAGAAAGGTTTCCTTATTAACAGTATGAACATCATGGCAGGAGTAGTATCCATTATGGGAAGATAACACTGGTATTGTCAACTTATCACTAGTTAGAGAAGGTGGGAGAGGAAGAGTGTCTGGAATATTATGTACTTTTTTTTTCTTTTACCATGGCTGGTCACCCTACATTGGTGGGAACCTGCCAATGTGGTAAGATAAAAACAGAAGCTTTCCAGACACATTTTCATACAGTAACATCTATTATCATTATTCATGCAGTATCTAACATGGTTATCTTAGGGAGGGGCACTACACCAGTCTAATAGCTGATAGATCATGGTGACAATCCAACACCTCTTAATAAGTTTTCAATTTATCTAAGAGTGTATAGTCATTATTTTAACCACTTCAGCACCCTGCTAAATTTACTCTCTCTCTCTGCACGCCCCCAAAAAGTCCATCCTTTAACCCTTAAACTGTCCAAACGTAGATCTACGTTCACGTGTGTAGCGCTCCGACCTTTTATTTTCTCCAATTGAAAGCATGTAAAATTGGATGTAGATCTAACGTTCGGAGCACTACGCATGTCAACGTAGATCTACGTTTGGACAGCTTAAGGGTTACTGCATATTTATTTGACCTTCTGAACATGACTTCTGGCCCACATTGATTTTGAATTCCTTGTTGGGTTTTCGTACTCTCACTTGGTACTTTTCATAATGTTAACTGCCCTTTTAGCATGTAGTATTTCTCATTAATTTATTAATTCTTTTCTCCTTGAGCTGAAGAAATGTTAGTACAATGGTTTAGGATAGATGTAGTAGTACTACTAGCAGTATAATATTGTAGTATACAAACAGTACAGTGGAACCTCTGGTCACAAACACTTCTGAACATGAACAAATTGGTTATGACCAAAAAAATTCGCCCATTTTTTGCATTCTGGTCGCGAAACACATAATCGGGTGCTGAATGAGCACAGCTGCGCCAATTTTCACATTCCGTGCCAATTTTCACATTCCGCGCCATTTTTTTCATGCGCGCCAATTTTCTCCACTTCCTGTTATTTGTGTACACCTAACAAAGACCCTCACCTTGTAGTAGATCTCGGTCAGATGTGCTAGAGGATAAGGATAAAGTACCATCCTCTTATCCCCTCCTGGGTACTTATCTTAGAGAAAATGTAGTGTAGTACAGTGCTAACTGTGATATGCACTCATAATGCACCATAAGACTAAGTAAGTTTATTCAGGTATACACACATACAGTTAAATAGATTATCATGCATAGCAGCAGATGTATAGAGAACCAAGGATAACTCAAAAAAGTCAGACAGAGTGACTCATTTTTTTTTTTTTTTTTTTTTTTTTTTTTTTTTTTTTTTGTGTTGTGTGTGTGTGTGTGTGTGTGTGGTGTGTGTGCTCGTTTTCGTTGATTATCTCGGAATTAAGTTATTCATAAATTACAGTACAGCCTCTCCTCACTTAACGACAGAGTTCCATTCCTAAGACCTCATCGGTAAACAAATTCATCGCTAAGTAAGGAGCACACTATAATGGTAGTGGGTTTGTGTCAACCATCTTTGATATTGTTTTAATGTCACCTTTGCACCATCTATAACATTTCTGTTGTATTTTTAAATGTTTATACAGTAGTGTACTGTATATTGTAATACAGAATAGAGAAAATCAGCTCTAATATACATTATTTAGGTATGCATGCTGGTCAGAGAGCCCATCGTAAGTCTGAGTCGTCGGTAAACGAGTATGTCGTTAAGTGAGGAGAGGCTGTAATTACGACAGTGATAAATTCGACTTAGCAATGTTTTATCAGCAGGTAGTGCACAAACAGCTTCTCGAAGTGCCAGTACCCAGCTAGGGCTTGCCATATATGATTTTTGGTAAATATTTTTTTTCTCAGTTGTTTGTTGGGCTATCTTTTGATGGAAAGATGCTTCTTAACGTGTACCGAAAATGAAAGAAATCAGGTGAGAAATAACGGAGTTCACTTCTCAGCCCTACGAACTGTAGGGCTGAGTTCACTTCTCGCCCCTATAAACTGTTCACTGTTTACAGCGAATGGTTTGTAGGGGTCTAAAAGGGACTTGCAATGTTAGATTTCTCTGTTGTTCAAGGTTTTCATTTAGTTTACTATTACACTGTACATTCTATGTATAATTAACTATTTTTCTGCTTAAAAATCTCAAGATAAACAATATTTACATACAGTTCATAGGGGTCTGGAATGGATTAATCGTATTTACGTACAATCCACTGGGGAAATTAGGTTTGGGTCACAACCAAATTGGGTCGTGACCAGAGCTTTGGAACGAATTATGGTCGTGACCAGAGGTTCCACTGTATATTGATGTAGGAGCTTTTTATATTAGGGGATGTCATTTGCTAGTTGCAATATTCAGCTATATCTTGCTCAGGGGACAGGTGTTAGTTGCAAAACCAGGTACTGTACATCTGGCACATGGAGATTGTTCAAGTGATGCTTGTGGATCATGGTCAGTATATAGTACAAAAATATTGCAGATTTTTAGATTCACACAAATTGCATGGATGTTGAAGGAGTACAGTACAGTTTCCAATACACAATAAACTATAATTACCATATATAAAAACATGAGCTGATTTAGCAGAACATGTTAACTTGTATACTGATAATTTTTTTTTTTAAAATACATGATGAAAATAAGTTAGAGTAAATTGTTTAGTATTATAGAAAACCTGTCCCACGATTATAATACAAAAGCTCTTCACATGTTGGGCAATTACATAATGACCTACTTGATCCATGTGTCATTTTCTCTAATATAGTGTTTTCATCTACTGGTATTCAGAAATTACATTTAAGCTTTATTTTTATATATTTCTAAGGAATGTCATTAATTTCTACAGCTTAAGTTTGGTGAAGATATTATGGAAGCTGTATGAGATTGCAGCGACATCAAATTTCTAATAATTTTATTTAATATGTCAGTTGGCATAGTTTCTATCGGTTGACATATTCCTCTATTACTTCCAGGCTTTTGCAAAGCATCTATATATAAAGATCCTGGCACATTTTTGGAGATTCCCTCATTGAGACAGCTTGAATATGGTTCATATTCCCTGATCATTACTTTACAAATTTTTTGATATGTACCTTCAATCTGGGCACATATGGCTCATTCTGTTCTTTAATCTTTCAAATCGCCATTGGTAATGCCATGTCCCCTAAGGATCTCTGTGTAATCAGAGCTACAAGCATCCTGAATGCTTTCTTTGTACACAATCTGCATTGATATTGAAAGTCAGAAAGTTGCATGAGGAATTTCACTAGGGTAATGTTGAAATCATTGAGTAAAATGTTTTTGGTGTTGCAGTTACATAGCATTTATTTCTTTAAGCACATATTGTCGTGAGTACAGTTATTCAGCATTTGAATCAACTGTAATATTGAATTCACCTTGCAAAATAGGACAATTTTAATTTATCTTAATAGGTTTTAATGGAGGATCTTTGCCAGAGCTGTTATATGTGAAAGGATTTCTATAATGTTTGTGTTCTTTGATCTTGATAATTTTTAGAAGTTATTTTCACTAATTTGGTATTTCATTATTTTATAATTGTGTAACACCATTTACAACTTTTATTAAAGTATGATTGTATTTTAATTAAACTACAGTGCAGTGGTACATTTATTCAGCATTTTCCTGGCATCATGTTTGCATTTAAAATAATCATACTTTTTTTTATTTGTATATTGTATGCAGTGTATAAATAATTTTTTTGTACTATAATTGTACTTAGTTTTTATGCAGGACCTGATGTGCATGGTATTTTTATCTTTGAAGAACATGTGTGATAAAGGATTTGGAGGTGGATGAATGACCAGACGGTGAAGTATGAGGAGTAGTGTTTCCCTTCTGAATTTTTTGTTTTGTTTTATTTTGGCTTTATGCATTTTGGCTTGTGTAAAATCTCTTGCCAGCACACTTCATTTATACAGGCATCCCTCGCTTTGTGCAACAGTTGCTGTCCAGGCCCATGGTGCATATTATGAACAATTGTAGCAGTCTCAAAGTGCACAGCATCCACCCCCCTCACTTATTTATATTTATATTGCACATAGGGAATATCTGGCAGCAATGGAGTAGTCACTTAAAAGCAAATTTGCACGTAAGGAACCTGTATAAAGCGAAGGATTTTTATGGTATATACAGTACTTGTGCTCTAAAATTTATGTAGTTTATGTAAATATTAGCTAAGGTACAGTAAATGTGAAAAATTCACAGAAAAAAATTCTTTTAATTCATTTGCATGAGATACTTATCCTCACTAAATTAGAATTTGAAAACAGTCATTACATGTACATTATATTGATTTAATCAGTATAATAGTAAAAAGCTTATTTCTTGGTTAGAGGAATCTCATTTGCTTGTTCTCCCCAGTATCTTGTGTACGATACGCAGATGGTCGTTGGTGGACGCAAGCACCAGATATCTCTGAGGAGCACATCTATGGTGTGCTGACGCTCTACTTGGACATAGTTTACATCTTCATCAATCTTCTTTCTCTTTTGGTACCAAGAATTAAACCTTTTTTACTTATTTTTTTTCCTGTTTCAACTTGTATTAGTGGAAAGTTGGACGAACAATTCTGATTATATAACGCATAATTTTTAGTAGTTGTTTATCCATTTGATATAAACTACTTAAATATTATGTATTCAGAATTCCAGAATTATCTAGTTTGCTAGCAGAATGTATTATTGGTTTATTAATTGTTATTGCATATTTTATGTCAAGGCATATGACAGCAAAATTGTGGTTTTCAAATTGAGGACATTTAATTGTCCTGTTTTATTAAGCTAAATTCTCCAAAGCTCAGCGGTTTTTTTTTTTTTTTTTTTTTTTTTTACGTTTTGAATATATTTTCCAAGTCAACATGATTGGTAGGTTATTTAACAAATTCTACTTTTGAAATAATTTCTGAAACCACTTACCAAAGTACAGAGCTGATAAAGCTATTTACTTGTGTGCCTCTTAACTGCAATATGTTCTTCCAGAAGAGGATCAAGTGCCATAGTATGGGTAGTCATTTAAATGTGTAGTCATCTTATTATCTTTGTTTTTATTGACCTAATTTATTAATTTAAGATTCTTTAATGGTTGTAAAAAATAATTTGGAAGTTTCCGTATTTGGCATTTAGTTTTGACATTTTCATTTTTATGGAAAGCTTGGATTTTTAACTTAATTCTTCTATCTATCATCTATTAGGTAAATGGCTGGATTATTTTTTTCTCTGGTTTCCAAATAAATCAATTTGGCATAGGGATAAAATAATTGTAAATTTCTTGAACACTGCATCATGAAAATGCCCTTATTTGAATGTTGAGAACTGTCATTCAGATCTTCATTAACCCTTAAACTGGGGCAGCGGGGAGAAGAGGGGGGGAAGTGTGGTGATGGAAAGAATTTTGTAAAATAGGTTTTGTTTATTTATTTTTAGGATATTGTCTTTTCCATTGTTCTAAGTACCCTAATGGGGTTTGGGGTTATGCAGCTTTTTCCTGAAACATCATCCAAGGCTTTTAAATAAAATTTTTTCCCCGTTTTTGAAAACCAATTTGTATGCATTTTCATGACCATTTTACACTGGTCATTGACTGCCTTATCTTCATATAGTTTCGACCCCAACTTGTTTTACAGGCTGTCCAAAAATTTGATTCCCTACCCTGTCATCCTTTATTTGAATTTGTTAGCTGCTTTCTAGTAAATATGGCATCCATTTTGCGTGCCCCCGGGACTTTCATTTTTTGAGGTAACTCGCTCTCTGTCAGCTGTAAAATTTTCACACAGGGCTTTTTTTTCTTAACTTTTTTCCCCGTGATTTTTGACAACTTTGCATCCGCTGGCATCAACAGTGGTTCAAGGTTTTATAAAATTTTTTCGTCAAACATGAGGGGTTTCGGCCCCCTTTTTCCCCCAACTGTGGGCGGGGGTTTGCATTCCCCGCCCCTAACGACCCCTGGGGAAAAAAACCCCTGGACCCTGGATGACGCAGGTTGCAATGCAGAATTCACTTCTGAGTCCCACCCCAAAATTTTTAATTGACCTCCTTGTTTCAGATCCCCCTTGATGCGATTTTTTTTTTTTTTAAACAGAAACTAATTTTTGCAAACTTTTTTTTTGTTTACATCTTCCTTTCTAAAAAATTTTTATTTTTTTTTTTACTCTCCGATAACTGCTTATTTTTCAAACTTTTTTTTTTTCGGGATCTAAGCAACATCTTATAAATAATGGATGTTTTTAAATTTTTCAGTACTAGAAAAAAAGGGAGGGGAAAAAAACATCACACTATACAGTATTTACATTTCGTATTCACTAAAAGTCTCCCGTAAATGTTTTGTTATTTCTTAGATTGTTTTTTATCTTTCAAAAAACATTGTTGGGGCTACTAAACTCAGTTGTTTCAGGGGTGTGATACTTTGAAACAGTGGTATATCACAAACCTTACAGTAATAGTGTCTGTTGGTAGTGTTTCTGGGTATCAGGGTTTTCTGAGTACCCCATGTAGTGAGATACTGGTGGTGACAATGTGGTCTTGGGGTATTGGGGGGGGTTCTCATGTTTTGGGGGGAAGCTGGTGGTGTTAAGTAGTGTTGTTAGCAGAGGAACTGATGATGTTAGGGTGCTGGGGGCCACCCACAGGGTTTGGCGAGCCATGTGTTGGTAAGGCAGGGGATGGTTTTCAGAAGTGCGGGGTAGTACCACATGTGATGTTGGCATGGTAGCTGGAGGTATTGCCATATGGTGCTGGCAGGGAGTTGGAAATGTCACTTGTTGGGCAGGGTGGTTGTCAGGGCTTTTTGGGGGTGAAAGGGTGTTCTATATTTGTTTTTAAAATTATGCTTATCACTCAAATCAACACTTTCTAGACAGCTACTGTGAAAACAGTTTTACTGGGGTGATTTTACTCTTTTTCCTTGTGCTGATCAAGCAGCTAAACAATATTTTTCTCTGCCCTGAGAAGGTGCCTGAAAACCCATACATGACCCAAACTAAAATTGGCAAATTTGAAAGCAGGAAGAATCAGGCATATGGTAAAAGTTTAAGGGTTAATTTGTAAGGTCTTTTCAAATTTATTCCCCTTTTGGGTTTAATTCTTAAACTGATTATAATAATAATTCTCAAATCCATAATATATCAACAGAGACCCAGTGTAATTAAATCTTCAGTCATACAGTGGAACCTCAGTGTTTGAATGTACTGGACCTCGAACAAATTGGAATCTGAACAATTATGTTCAGAAAAAATTGCCCCAGTCTTCGAACTTTTTCTCGAGTCCAAATGTGCTCTGTTTAAAATTTAGTTGTGAAAGCTTTATTGAAAGCCCTGTTTCAAGAGAGCTTGAAGTGACCTCTGACACTGACCTAACTCTCAAGAGATTTTTGGGAAATATCAGTTTAACATCCTCCGGTGTATGAGGCCCGATAATTAAAGCCTGGGAAAGTTTTCGAACATTGAAATTTTTGCAGTTCGACACCCCTTAGGAACGTTGAGTTCAGACACTGAGGTTCCACTATATAAAAAAAATTATAGAATAATTTTTTAATATTATCCGTAGCAGGGGAGGTAGTTCATTTGCATTATCTTTATCTGTTTTTGATATACAGCTGAAAAAATGGTGTTAGAATTTTCTTGGTCATGGTACATGATGTGATTTTGAAAAATAAAAATTAAATCATTCACATTTGCTAATATTAAAATTTCACTTCATTGAGCTGTTTGCTTAGGAAAGGGAAAGTACAGAGGAAAGTTATGGGATATTAGTATTAATATAAAGATGAACATCAAATGGTATACAATACCGACAAAGGGTTGTTAGGGAGACACTTATGCAACAGTTAGAACAACTTTATTCCGAAACGTTTCACCTACACAGTAGGCTTCTCAGTCGAATACAGAAAATAGGCAGGAACGTAGAGATGTGAAGACGATGTAATCAGTCCTTTCACCCTTGTAGTCGTAGAATTTGAGGTTGTCAGTCCCTCGGCCTGGAGAAGTTCAGTTCCATAGTCAGGTATTTCCCTGACTATGGAACTGAACTTCTCCAGGCGAGGGACTGACAAACCTCAAATTCTACGACTACAAGGGTGATGGACTGATTACATCGTCTTCACATCTCTACTGTTCCTGCCTATTTTCTGTATTCGATTTGAAGAAGCCTACTGTGTAGGCCCGAAACCCTTCGGAAAAAAGTTGTCTAACTGTTGCATATGTGTCTTACCTAACAATATAAAGAGGCTCTTCTATTATATTCTTTTTAGTTACATGTACAGTGTTTACATTTAATAGATTATAGATTGTGTTATTACATGGCCATAATGGGCTATCCTGTTATTTATTAACCCCATTTTTTTGATGCAGATAAAAACTGCTTTAAAATTTTCCTGGCCACAGGCTGGCTGTGAGGGTAAAAGAACCCTTGAAACCAGTCACAGGTATGATTATTAAGTATCATTTAAATTTTTGACAACATCCAGTTTGCACACAAAATTGCCTGCAGTCTTCATGTTACTGGAAAACAAAGTAATCTCATTCAAAAGTGGCTTGTGTAATTTTGATTGCTAATTACTTAGCTCATAAGGGAAGTAATTGTGTTCTAGTCTTTTCTTTAAAATGAATGAACTTGCAGTTTGAATGTTTGATACGTGGATTTTCCTCATCTGAATTTTTACTGTTTTCATCTATATTATGTATGGCTAATGTGCTGAACCCTTTTTTTCTTAAGTAATGAATGACCTTTGGTGATAAAATGGATATTGGTAAGTTTTTTTTTTTTGGGTTTATATTATACAAACCATATATGAGATACCACTGTACGAAAAAACCATTATATTGTTATTATTTATTTTTATGCCCCGTTGCCTTTTGAAGACAATATATTTGAATCAGCCTTAGTATTATTTGTATAAAGTAGGGCAATTTTTCGTTTACTGTTGTAGGTTTCAAACTACTGTAGTAACCTTTATAGAATGGATATCTGAATGAATATTGTTTCCATCTTTGTGTAATTAATGTGTTAATGCTACTTATCAAGAATTGGTTGTATTAATTTACAGTATACAGTATAGTGGAACTATACGTATATTAATAACTGCTACTTATCTGTTTGGAAAATCTTTTTTGGGACTACATGTTAGATGTACAGTGGACCCCCGGTTTACGATCAGCTCCAATGCACCAATTTGTAAGTGCATTTGTTTTGTGTATGTTTGGGGGTCTGAAATGGACTAATCTATTTCAAAAATATTCCTTGTGGGAACAAATTCGGTCAGTACTGGCACCTGAACATACTTCTGGAATGAAATAATATCGTAAACCGGGGGTCCACTGTATTTTGAGCAAGTACCAGAGGAAAAATGCTCCAGAAGTAACAAATGGGAGGAGGAAGTTTTTGCTGTAGTATTGCAACTCCAGTTTGGTAATTCATTTTTCACCAAAATACTCTTGGATAGATTAAAGGAAGTTAACATTGCTGCTTACATACTCATAATGAGGTTATAGTAAATTGCCTAATAATTACAACCTTGTATTTTAAAAAGCTCAAAATAAGTACAGTATATCATGTAATGATATAATCATTGAAAAAATTGCTTTACATGTATAATATATAATGATAAAACATATTTGTATACGATAGCATGAATTTTACTTGATCCAACACTTATTCTTATGAAACCCACCTTCAAAAA
The DNA here is from genome assembly GCF_026875155.1 of Cherax quadricarinatus. Classification (NCBI taxonomy): domain Eukaryota; kingdom Metazoa; phylum Arthropoda; class Malacostraca; order Decapoda; family Parastacidae; genus Cherax; species Cherax quadricarinatus. The sequence goes on along the minus strand of NW_026470832.1, from coordinate 1,803 downwards.
AACTTGAGCAGGGAGATTTAGAAAATATTCAGTTTTGGGAAATGGTGGAATGATGTGAGAGGTATTATTATAACTACTGCAAATTAAACATTTTTTACAAGAGATTAAACACTCAGACTGAATACGTAATACACAGTTTATTTGTTGTAACGTAAATAGTATATAATCATATATTTGGACTCTCCAAAATAAATATAGCTTGGCTCCTCTAACTACAAATAGGAATCACTAGACAGAAACTACTATAATACATTTCAAATCCCATACAGTATTTGAATATTGGTGCAGGTAAACTTGCAACTATAATAATCAAACATTCTGGCATCACTAGAACAGTTTCACAAAATATCTGCTTCCATTTTCAGATATCAAGGGATGAAAAAATGCATGCTCACAGAGCACACATTAGCTCAGATATTGGATGAAAATATCCAAAGGCTGTGGCTATAACATGGACTTAATTAGAAGCAAGTAGGAATGATACAAACAAGTTCTGTACCATAATTCAAAATATGCATATACACTTTTGTGTAGTTGCGGGTCTTTTAGAACTGAGATAAAGAAATTTGCCTTTTATTAATTGTGCTAATCATTCAGGTTATTTAAATACAGGGGACTGCCTACTTTGCCCAGATTTTTGTAGTATATATGATATGTATATTCAGTACAAATCATGAAATTTATATGCTTTTTCTGAATCCATAAATTCCCAATGAAAAGTTCCTTACCTTTAGCTAAGTATTGTTTTTTTTATAGGCTTAGTGTTTACACTAAAAGCAAAGTAAGGGAATAATGCTATTTCTTAGATAAAAGGGAAGGAATCTTTCATTGCATTTATGGATTTAGAAGGGGCATATGACAGGGTGAATAGGGCAGCAGTGTGGCGATTTACAAATGTATGAAATAGTGGTAGGTTACTGACAGCAGTAAATTTTTTTTATATGGATAGCGAGTTTCAGGTTAGAGCATCTAGGAGAGGGAGAATATTCTCCAGTAAAAGTAAATCTTAGATTGTGTGATTACACATTGTTGAATATATACATGTATTTATATATGAGGTTCTAAGAGTGAATGCTAGGGTGTTAGGAAGAGGTGTGGAATTAAGATAATGAATCTTAATACAAAGTGAGTCTTCACAGTTGCTTATTGCTGATGACATGGTTCTTTGGGTTATTCTGAAGAGAAATTGTGTACATTGGTAGAGAGATTTAGAAGGGTATGTAAAAGGAGGAAATTAAAAATGAACATAGGAAAGAGCAAGATGATGAGAGTATCAGAAAATCTGGCATTGAAAGATAGTTGGGGGGAGGCTGTTTGAGATTTTGGTCAATTTTAGTAAAAATGGATATAACAAATTATTGTATTGTTTTTTAACAGATTCAGATAGCAGTTTTAAATTTTTTTTAAAAATCTTGCTTAAACAGAAAGGGTTCCTTTCCAATTAATCTAGATAGGCAGGTGCTCACTGCAATGGTTCATTATTATTATTATCTTGGGGTGCACTGAACTCGTGGGGATTATACAATGCTTCGGAAGGGAGGAAAGGCATTCAGGTTTAATTCAGGGAACTGAAGCACAGATCCAAATGCAATTTTTCATGTAAACAACAGTAGTGACTTGACTTTTCTGGTGCAGCATATAAAAACACTGTTAATAGCAATAAAGAAAATATTGCAAGATCAAATACTAAAAAAAATTCACTTAACCAAACTTGCAGTTAAGGGTGCTAGTGATGTTAACATAATTGGGGGGGGGGAGAACCAACATTTATAATGCGCACATCTCTGGGGATTGTACCCGTTT
>NW_026470831.1:0-12513 GCF_026875155.1 Cherax quadricarinatus | reverse complement strand
GTTGATGCATGGGGTTCTCCAGTCCCACATCCATCATCTTGGCTCTCCATGTTTGGGGACCCCCATGGGGCTCCAGGTTTTCCCAGTCAATCTCCTTGTGATTGAAATCCCCATAACTAGTAACTTTGCTCCCCCCATGTGTGCTCTCCTGGCCACCTCGGCTAGTGTGTTGATCATTGCTCTGTTCTCTCATCGTATTCTTCTCTTGGCCTCCTGCAGTTCGTGGTGGGTTGTACTTACTGCAATTATCCCCTTATGCCCCTCGGACTGGATTGTTCCTACTAAGTAGTCCCTTTCGCCCATGCCACCATTCCTTCCATTTTCTAAAAAACCCCACTGGTTTTTAATGAGCAGTGCAACTCCTCCTCCCCCTCTCCTCCCTCTGTCTTTCCTGAAGATTTGATATCCGGATGGAAAGATTGAATCTGTTATTTTCTGGTGAGTTTTGTTCTGTGAGTGCTATTATGTCTGGGGATGTCTCTTTGTTTCTTTCGTGCCACTCCTCATACTTTGTTTGTTATTCCATCTGCATTTGTATACCACACCTTCAACTTCTTTTCTAAGACTGTGGTCTGGGAAGTATATTGGGGTTTGGGGGAAAGTGGAGACCTGGTAAGGAACTATGGGTTGGTTGCTGTGGGGGTGAAGTTTGTAATGTAGTGGGTGGGGGCATTGGATGTGGCAGGGGGTGTTTGATTTAGAGGTTTGGTTGCACTGGGGTTGACCGGGTTTGGGAAAGGGCTTCTATAGAAATTTTGTGAGGGAGTCTGTATTGATCTTCTTCCGGGGTCTGGATCTACTGTCTGTCTTCTCCATCCCCTTCTTTCCTCCTTTCGCCTTTGGTACCATCTCTCTCAGTTTTTTCCCTTTTCTTCTTGTGTTCTGTCGCGGTCGAGATACACCCTCCTGTATGCCGTCATGTCCCTTAATCGTGCTTTCTCCTGAAAGTATCCTGGTCCGAGTCGCTTCTGCCTTGAAGGTCACTCTCACTGGCCGGGTTCTTTTTTTTACAAACCCCCTATTTTTCCGAAAATTTTCCAGCTGGGTCAATCGTCTTCTCCTATTGCTTTCAGGATGCTTTCAATTGCTTTTTTTTCCCCTTGTTTTCTTGCTTCATATGTTTCCCCTTCGACTTCCTGGAGCCCATACACAAAGACTGACCTCACCCTTTCATTCTCCCACTGCATATCCCTGTGTATCCCCTCATTTAATTTGGTTTCTCCACTGCAGCTTTCCTTTCATCAGTTTCACTGGCTAATGTACTTGGGCTCAGTGGCCTGTCATTTTCCCTTCTCGGCTTTCCTTGGGCTCTGTTGTTGTCTGTTAGGGCCTCCACATAAAGCTTAGCTCTTTCATTGTGTGTGTGTGTGTGTGTGTGTGTGTGTGTGTGTGCGTGTGTGTGTTGCCGAATAAGTAGAAGTTTCGATTTTGGCTTAAATGGTAAATCACTTCTTGCCGAATAGGGCAAGCGAAAATTTGTGTATGCAATAATTTCGCAAAAATCATTCTGAAACTAACGAAAAGTATATATTTCAGTGTGTTTGTTTATTATTAAATTACTCTAAACTTATATAAAATATATTTAGTTGGACTAGCCTAATTAAATTGCGCTTCTTATAATAAGGTTAGGTAAGTTTCCTAAGGTTCTTTTGGTGCAAAATCATTAATTTTTATATATCATAAATGAAAAATATATCTTTAAATGTACAAGAGAAAATTTTAGAAAGGATTTAATTTTAAATGAGTTCTTGTTAATTGACCTGTCAGTATTGTTACTGTGAATTTGTGTAGTGTACTTATATTCCCAGCTACTTTACAGATAGACTCCCTTGCTAGCTGTGACATCACTAGATCCTCGCACATAAGCGGTAGGCCAGAGGCCTCGCGGTCAGTTGCTACCAGGCATAGACTGGACAAGGCAAGGCTCCAGGGCTTCTCCTCAAGCCTCTCATAATTGTACGCCTCCTAGACATCCAAAATATCGTCACCGTAAGACAGAAAATCATTATCTCTGTGTAAATTCTCTGAAATCATGTCTCAACTACGTTTGAGCAATATCAGCAGTGCCTTAGTGAATAATGTCCGTCAGGCCAGTGTCGTCCCTTTGCAAAATTCTAATGGTTCCTTACCAACTGACAGACCATATGTAGCTCTTAGGCAATATATTTGTTCACACAGCTTGTATCCGAGATTTGTCACACTGCTGCGGAATATGAAGTCCAGATTAAGTCCTTATAGATATGTGCATTACCTATTAACGTAACCAAGCGGTCAGGCATTGGTAAAACTTAATCCTGTCTGCAGTTCAGTCCCTACAATATCTTGCACGATAGTGTACAATTTCCTCGGGTTTCAGAGGAACCTCAGACAGCCTTGGGTACTGAGACTACTATCCCTGCGATTGCTACTTGTTCAAGTGGTTGTTCCTCCACAGGGAACGCCTTGTTGAAAAACAACTGCTTGAAATGAGTTATGCCATCTCTTGTTGATGTCACAGGCTGTCCGCAGATAGACGTGCACTCATTAGAGTGTTCGTTGTTGTCCTTCGTGTTCCAGATGGTGATAATGTCCTAGTTGACAGTGATTCTTGCAAGATAAAAGAGTTGTATGTCAAGCAACCATTACATGTTGTAAGAGACAGTAAGATCCATTTCTCCCATGCTAATATTTCTGGTCATAGAATTCAGTATTTCAACTGGGGAGAGTCTATTCACTCCACCGAGCCTGGCCGTTCCTTCAGGAAGAAAGTACTCAATATTTTGAGAGCCACTATTAATCCCAATAGTGCAACCTGGGATGAAGTTATACCTGATGTTCAGTGTATCATAAATTCTGCTTACAATGCTTCTATAGGTGACACTCCACATTATGCAATGTATGGAGTAGATAAGTGCGTACCATATGAGTTCTTGTATTCTAATCCAACACCAAATTACAATCCTGATGATTTAATAGCGACTCGTGCCAGCTTAGCTCAAGGTGTTTTCAGAAGAAGCTGTGAAACACTTCATAAATCAACAGCAGAATTTACAACCAAAATTAAAGCAGGTTCGAGAGTTATACTAACTGATTTCAATAAAACATTTGTTGGTCCGTATCGAGTGGCAGTAAGTATAAAGGTCGAGGAATCAGTACTGGTCAGTATAAAGAATCGCATTTAGATCATATGAAGTAAGTATGTGATGATGATGAGATTCCTGACATCTAGTCAAATGCGAGAGACTGACAATCCTCCTGACTCAGTATCCTCTATCTCTAACAGCCAGATAGACGAACAACCTGATTGTTGCTATTCCTTATGTACGCCGTGTGACAAGTAATGAGGAAGCCACAAGTATCATTTGTAAATACCAATTTAGATCCTACTTTAGATACTCCATCCCCCTCCCAGGGATGATGACCACTCTGCATATGTAAATTTCGCCATAGCAGAGTTGGGGTTAAATGTAAACAATCTCTATAAATAATCTAGTTAGAGAGTATTTCCACTGTCTGCTAAGTAACATTAATGATGTTCAAATTTTTGTTTTAAGTGTTCATGTTCTCTCTGAATTCTGAGAATTAAGAGTAAAAGATTTGTGTGCACCAAGTCTGCTTTTTATGTTAAAAACTATTTTTTTTTGTAAACATATTTCCTCAGAATCCATAGATCTCATGAATACAGATCCATGTTCTCTTCTCTTCTCTTTGTCGATCTTCTCTTTCTCTTTGTTAATCTTTTTTGTTAATCTATACCATCATTGATTCAGTAATGTGAAAGAAAAGTTCGATTCATAGGAGTAGGGATAGTATGAATGTATGGTGATGGTAGTTCACGGGGCAGTCGGCTTGTTCAAGTAGGGTGTCTAGCTCCCACTATTTCTCTTCCTCCCTCTTCACACCCGGTGAGAGGTGACATATACATCCCCAACAAATGGAGGAATCACTTGACTGACTTTTCCATGAAACTTGTATGTGTTCTGCTGCTGTATCATTTATTTTATTTTGAGTTTGTCTTAATAAGAGCTTCACTCTTATTTACAGCTGTACACTTGTGTTTATTCCTGCCATGCTTTGAATTTGCAGTCATATTTTTTAATTCTCGCCATTTCTTCTAAATTCACTCGCCTATCATGTGAGTGAATTTAGCGAGCAGGTTGTAACTATATTTATTTCTTCATTATAGCCTTGATTTGTCGGCGTGGGTCACCTGACAAAGGCTAGGTGACGATAAGGACAGCAGGGATCTGGCGAAGATCCAGAGCATTGAATGAGACCGAATTACCTATCAGAGCCCATCGTTAGACACTTAACCTATCACCCCAGCCAACTACACAGCCATCTACTCAGTGTAAGTATGCCTGTGTTCCTGGTTTTTTGTCGGGCTACTCGACGACTTCAACACTGTGGTGATCAGTGGATAAGTTAAGTTCACCTCTTGGTATTGTGGAAACCGTCGGTTGATAGTTACGACCAGCTGTGATCCTTTCCCCCCCCCCCCCACACACAATCTTCAACAACTGCTTTGAGTTTCGAAAATTTTCAGAGCTGTGTGTCAAGAAGATTGGCACAACACGCAACACCTGTGTATAAATTAGCTTTAAAATCACGTATTATTTATGTATTTTATTTTTCATTTTCCTTTTAAGTAGGATTAATTCTCATGTTTAATTGTTTTATATGTTTACATGAATTCTTATAATAGTGTTTATCTTTATATGTTAATATTATATTTTCCATTATTTCTTTACATAAGGAGGAGCCAGCCTTGTTAAATACTTACCTAAGATCTAATAGGGCTGAGTAAGCTTTCACATGTAAATTACCATGATGTGTGATATATTTTGTAAAGCATTACAATCAGTTATCATCCTTATGTATAATCTCTTAGGTTTGTTTTGTACATTGATATTGTATATAATCAGCCCAGAGCCATAATGCCTACAGTCTATAGTGTGTATCAGTTAGCAATATATCAGGATGCCATACGCTAGCGTTGCCAGGCTGTCAGTAGCGTTAGTGTACTTGTGTAGGCCAGAGGCCTTGTGGTCAGTTCCTGCCAGGCATAGATTGGACAATGCAAGGCTCCTGGGCTTCTCCTCAAGACTCTTAATTATACACCACCAAGACATCCAACGTGTGTATTCTTACTCCATTAACTCCTCACGAAACCCCACGACAGACCAATTTGGCACGACATCTATATATATATATATATATATATATATATATATATATATATATATATATATATATATATATATATATATATATATATATATATATATATATATATATATATATATATATATATATTCGTATGTACCAAATATGGCCTGGAAATGAGATTTTCAGTAAAAATTCATTCAGAACATATTCCATTTACAAATTGGTCAGGATTTCTCATTGGGATGCAGTAGGCTTGCCTGTTGACGTCAGGGAGGCGGTGAGGGATGTACCTGTGTTATGCATCAAGGATGATAGTGGTGAATGCATTTTCTTCGTTGTTAACAGCACCCTGGACTGTGTTGAGCAAGGCTGTGCCTCTTCTCACTCTTCATGCTCTCTCTCTCACACACTCTCTCTCTCTCAAACACTCTCTCTCACACACTCTCTCTCACACACTCTCTCTCACACACTCTCACACACTCTCTCACACACACTCTCTCTCTCTCTCTTTGTGACTATGGATTGTGACTGTTGCAATAATGCGAAAATGGAGAGACACTATAAAACACTGACTACAACGTAAATAGATCAAAAGTAAACATTGAATCTAAAATGATAATATATTTGCAATTACAGGAAAGCAAACTTATACGAAATGTGCAAAGACATTAACAGCACAAAGTGGATAGAGATACTAATGCATACAACGTAGAAGAAATGTTGGATAAATTTAAAAACAAAATCGTAAATATCGAAAGGAGAGCATTCCAAATTAATATATTAAAAACCTACTAAATGAAACCAGGTTGGATGACTAAACAGTTATCAGAGTTATAGATCAGTCAAAAAACATAATGTATACAGTACAAAAAAAATAAATTTGAATAGTATGCTCGAAAATCATGTTTACTACATTCAGTTACAGATTGAGATAAAAAAAAATGATAAACAGTGGAATTAAAAACTAGTTGCGCCAAATATCAAAGGTTACTCCTCAAGATCCTAAAATACATCAGCGAAGGGGAAAGGAAATGGCGAAAGAAACGATGGAAACTTCCACAAGAGAAAAAGGAAGTCTAACAAATTGCAATAACGATCGAGCATCAATATTCACCTCCATCACCTCCATCGTTTAGCATGGGCCAGTAAGCCTGTTGCAGTGCCGTTTCTCTCTTACGTTCTTATCTATTTACAACTAAACATAACCCTTATATCCTAACCCACTAAATATACATTCAAGGACCAGAAGCTGTCAAACGATATGTTTACGATATTAGCGGCTTAACAATTTAAAATACCTGGAGAAGCTGAACATAACCCAATTAAGTGAACCAAACAAACTACCACTTGAGCCACACAGATTGTTCAGAGAGCTGTCCGCTGCAATTATTCAGGAAAGCAGGCACTAATTTTCACATCCTCTAGCGATAATGTCCAACAAATCATTGAAGGAAAGCCAGGTGCTCAACGATAAGGAACCGGCGAATGTAAACACAATAATGAGAAAATTGGTAAAACGAGTGTTTCAACCACCGTTCATTTATCCTAGCATAAACAAATATATTCTACTAATAAAAACAAGGTAATAGGTCTTTTAATGGTAAGTTAATAATCGTAAACAACATGCATTTTGCCAGGGAAAAATCTGTCAATAGAATTTTTTAATTAAATATACAAAAAAGCAGGGACGAAAAGGTCTCAACAGATTTAGCATATTTAAATATCTAAAAATTATTTGGCAAGATACCGCTATAAAAATGGCTGCTAAAACTAAAGGTGGATGTGAGAACAAACGGCATTCCTGGATTACTTAATGACCAGCTCACCAAGAGGAAACAATGAGTGGTATTGTACGAGGAAGTGTCTGAGTGACTTCACATTCCTCTGCAATCGGTTCTTGGCAATATTCTTTCAAAATTATACATAAAATATCATGTAAGAGCAAATCAGTATTAATCGCAGATGAGAGAAAATTGAGGAAAAGTGCAGCATCCATGGCTGATTGACTATTCAAAGTTATTTAGATTGGTTTGCTAAATGGTCAGAGACGTGAAAGATGAAATTAAATTTTGATAAGTTCGAAGTAATGCAGAGTTGTTTTAAATATCCCAAATATAAGTGTAGCATATATGAAAACAAATTAGTTAAAACGAAAGAAGAGAAAGGCGCTGGATTAATTAAATCAAAGACTTCAAATATAGCAAACAATATCTATCTGCAAACAGAAAAACGAACAGAATGCTAGGGTTTCTAGACATTTCGAAGACAAAACAACAGAAACAATAATGATTCTCTAAAGTGCAACTCTTAGACCTCAGTATTATTCAGTTTTGGTCCCCAAAATATATAAAATACGAAAGTAAATGGGAAAGGAATCATAGAAGGGCAACTATGCTCATACCATCACTAAGAAACAAATGACATAGACACACAAAGCACTTAATTTGTTCTAAGGAAACGGACACTACGAAAAGACCACATGGAAACTTTAAAGATATTGAATGTTTTTGATACACTAAATGAAGAACTATTTGAAGTGAATATTATTCAATAATTCAAAATAATGGAATGAAACTTGGAAGCAGGAGATGCAACACGAACGTGAGAACAATTTTTTTTTCGCAGACAGAATTATTTCTCAGTGGAATATTCACTCAGATGCCACTTTATTAGACTCACCCTTATAGTACAAGGTAGGGTTTCCCTTTGCCCCCCCTCCTCCCGGAACAACCTGAATTCTTCGTTGCATGGATTCAACAAGGTGGTGGAAGCATTTCTTACAGATTCTGGTTCATGATAACATGATAGCATCAAGCAGATTTGTCAGCTGCACATTCATTTTGCGAAACTCCCATTCCACTAGATCCTAAAGGTTTACACCAAGTTTTGATCCTGTCATCCGCATGTCGCAACAGAAACCGCAGTTGTCAAACCCGGCTACGTTTTTTCCAGTCTTCAACTGTCCAGTTTTGGGGAACTTGTGATTACTGTAGCCTCAGTTTCCCATTCTTAGCTGACAGTAGTGGAACCCAGTGTGGTCTTCTGCTTCCCATCCATTTCAAGGCTTGACGTGTTGTGCATTCAGAGATGCTCCTCTTCATACCACTGTTGTAACGCATGGTTATGTGAGTTACTGTCACCTGTCTCTCAGCTTGAACTAGTCTAGCCATTCTCATCTGACCTCTCATTAATAAGGCGTTTCCGGTCACACAGCTGCCACTCACTGAATGTTTTGTGCTTTTAACACCAATCTTTGTAAACTCTAGAGGGAAGTGTGTCAAATTCTTAGATACTCACTGAAGGTGTAGGATCAAAATCAATACAACTATTTCATAACCAGCTGGGAATGAAATATGTAAATATCAGTTTCAGCTAGATATTGGTGCCAGGTTGGCTACAGGAACAACAGTAGAAAAATCACTTATCAACGAGCCGCCCGTAGTACAATAGTAGAGGTAGAAGCAGTGCCATTGTATTTTACTTCTGTTTTTTCTACAAAAATATCATGCAAGCTTTTCTACATGTCGCGGAATCACGGCACCTGTGTCTCTTTCCTGACGGGAAGTTGGCCGAAGGGACTAGAGAGGTAGGACAAGCTTCCTGCTGTGCCATTCTGAACTCAACAATCTACACATAGTTGAGGTAGCTTGATATAAGTTGACTTTCTCAGCAGAGAACATTGATGTTGATTTTCGGGTCCCATGACATCTACTTTTCCTATGTAATCTCTCTCTCTTTTGCCTTTCTAATTCAAATCCCAAACTACCTATAAGTGCCTTCTTTCACAACAGTGTTAATGCTCTATTTCATAGCAGTTCTCTTGTCGTGTTTTCAGAGATCGCCGATAATGTTGAAACCAATACGATCTTTATTTGCACTCCAGCTTGAAGTTACCAAGTGAAGACCATGTGTGGGCTTGGGATTAGCTTATGTTTGCGGTACAGCTGTGAGGCTGGAAGGCTGTAAAGTAGATTTAATGCATTGTTCGTGATTTAATGCTGAATATCTTATGAACAACACGGAAATTATGGATATATTCCAGTATTTCTTCTCCGCCCAGCTACTGCTTACTGAAGACACATGTATCTATTTTTGAAGTGGGTCTCTGAGATCGAAAAAAAGAGCCTCTCTACTTCATTCAGAATTTTTCGTCCGTGTGGGATTTAGTTGTTCATTTATTTCTGTTTATGAAGTGTATCATAACATACTCCAGTATACTTGTACAGATGAGAGAAATAGGATCTACACCTGGAGTATACCTGGAAAGAGTTTTGGGGATCAACGCCCCGCGGCCCAGTCTGTGACCAAGCCTCTTGTTAAAGGTTTTGCACTCTGGCATGATTGCTGGATTTTCCTTCCTGTCTTATGAACATTTAGAAAGAAAACAAAATATTTCAAAATTCTACATGTATTCTGTTTACACTTGTCCTTTATTTTTAGCGACTCTTAAGAGTTCTTCCTAATTTTTTTGTTCATTTCTTTTCATCTTCCCTGAAAAAGTGGGTTAAAATGTTACACTGTAGTTATACTTGTAATATATTATGACTATAATGCTGGTAACAGGACCTGTTTTTTTCTTTTTGCATATGTTATTACTGTGAAGAAAATGAGGAAAAATTGTGTAGTTGTTTTTATTTGGAATGTGGGAAAGAACACATTGTTAATGTTTTAATTAAAAGGAAGCCGGATGTCTTAGCACTGAGTGATAACAATTTAAAAGGGGAATGGAAGAATCTGAGTGGGAAGGAGTTAGAGGAATAACATCAGATGGATCATGGGGAGCAAGAGGAATAACATCAGATGGATCATGGGGAGCAAGAGGAATAACATCAGATGGATCATGGGGAGCAAGAAGAATAACATCAGATGGATCATGGGGAGCAAGAGGAATAACATCAGATGGATCATGGGGAGCAAGAGGAATAACATCAGATGGATCACGGAGAGCAAGAGGAATAACATCAGATGGATCATGGGGAGCAAGAGAATACATCAGATGGATCACGGAGAGCAAGAGGAATAACATCAGATGGATCATGGGGAGCAAGAGGAATAACATCAGATGGATCACGGAGAGCAAGAGGAATAACATCAGATGGATCATGGGGAGCAAGAGGAATAACATCAGATGGATCATGGGGAGCAAGAGGAATAACATCAGATGGATCACGGGGAGCAAGAGGAATAACATCAGATGGATCACGGAGAGCAAGAGGAATAACATCAGATGGATCATGGGGAGCAAGAGGAATAACATCAGATGGATCATGGGGAGCAAGAGGAATAACATCAGATGGATCATGGGGAGCAGGAGGAATTACGTCAGGTGTATCCTAATAAACTAGAGGAATTATGGAGGCGTATCCTCGCAAACTAGAGGAATTACGCCAGATATATCTTTAAGTGTATGATGAATCCAGACATGTACTCCTGTATGTTACAGAGCGAGAAGAACTAAGAGAAGCATTTATATGAGAGCGAGAAGAATTAAACCAGGCGTATTTAAGAGAGTGAGAGCAGCTGAGTTCGTCAAGTGTAATGTATATAGCGAGAGAAGACTGCTAAATTATGAGTTTGTGAATTCATTGTGCCGAGAAAGGTTACAGGAACATAATAATACAAGAGCGACTTTTTTGTGTTGTAGTGATGGGAGCTGGAGGAACAGTATGTGGAAGTTTGAGTGAAGAGAGTCTAGCAAGGGTAGAGCAGGAGCAAGTGCCAAGGTGGAATGCAGCCTAGAGACACTCAATAAAAATATTACGAACACATGTGTAGTTAGTGGCCTGGACACCTGGCTGTAGCACGATAACGATGGTATGAATAAGCAAAAAGGCAGCAGAAAGAGGGAATACTTATATTTACATTACCAAATAGTAATCAGATATGTACAGTATATACAGCTGATGTGTACGATAAGATAAATGCAAGCACAAGACACGGTGAGGACCGTAACGACCAGACTGGGAAGTAAGTCTTCCAACGATTATTCACTGAATAATCATTGGAAGACTTACACCACATCGCTTCGCAGCTTTGACGGGCTTCCTTGTAATTGGCTGGTTGAACCAAGGTACTAGCATATAACGATAGGGCCCTACTCATTATACCCTTAGCACCTGGTTCATTGGTCGGGAGGGCATGCCTGTATGATTGTGTGACATATGCCGAACAAAATGGAACATCTCTTAGCATAGCACAAAAAACATCAGAATATCTTGAAACGCCTCACAGGCCAGGAAGTGCTATCTCTGCATCTTGCCATAACATCTTACTGGAAAGAGATTCTTTAACTTGTTACCAGGAGATATCAGACATATTACTGAAACTAAGGCAGAAGTTTTGTAAGAAGGCACACTTGCATAGCTCAAGACATTTTCTAGCAAAAATGTGTCTCACGGGCGGGTTTTATTCCCGCCCGTGGTGTGGTTTGGTTTAAAAATGTGTCAACATGCCATTTTCAAAACGTAAAAGTTTTTAAGTGGAAACAGGGAAACAATGGGGCCATGGTTGTAGCCAGCAGCAACAGCTTGGAGTCAGCATGGAGAGGGTAGAGGAACCCTCAACACTAGTACAGGTAAGTCAGAGCTAAGTCTACATATAAGAATTATAACATAGCAAACTAGTATAAGGAAAACAGAGTAAATGAAATACAAAAAAAAGTCCAAAGAACATAGACGATGGGGGAAAACTTCTCTTCTGTTGGGGGAAACACTAGTGGAGGAGGAATACTTTGCAGTGATGGAGATACTCTGACATGGAGGAGAGACTATTCAGTCGGAGAAATACTCAGCAATTAGACAAATACTGAGTGGGACTTATTTGTCAATTGGCTGGTAGTGTATATACTCTCCTAGCTGGGAGGTAATACTTTACTGGTGGGAGAATAATACGCTAGAAGCGATAAATGACTGATGTAAAAATTCTTTGCTGGTGAAGGAAAGGTCTCTCCTGGTGTCGAAAAGTCACTGTTGGTGGGGAAAAAGTCTCTGCTGGTGAAAGAAAGTCTCTGCTGGGGATGGGGGGTTAAGTCTCTGCTGGTGGGGAAAAAGTCTCTTCTGGTGGGAGAAAAGTCTCCGCTGGTGAAGGAAATACTCTGCTGGAGGAAGACAATCTCTGCTGACAGAGGAAATAAATCAAAAGAGAGGTTGAAAGATGATTCAGAAGCATTAAAGAGGAAGATCCAGGAGGCAGAACTAAAACCTTCCTTCATGCATCAATACCGAGCCTCCACCACCTCCACCGCCACCACCTCCACCACCACCACCTCCAATACCCCACATCCATCAAACACCTCGACCACCCCCCTCCAAAACCAACATCCCTCACAAAACTTCACCCCCACCACCCTCCACCCCCCACTACCAA
>NW_026470830.1:0-11311 GCF_026875155.1 Cherax quadricarinatus | reverse complement strand
GTATTTTGTTCGTGATGAGTTTTCCCGGTTGATAGTTTTGTTCTTGTGTCAGTGAGTTATCCCGGTTGATAGTTTTCTAACCTTAACTTAATTTTAATAACTTTCCACCCAGTTGATGCAGTTTTATGCAGCTTATTTGTTAAGTAAGTAGCATATTCTTATATTTTTTTTTACCAACCCATAGTCTGATCCCCCAGACGTGCGCGCCTCGTCACCCCCAGACGTGCGCGCCTCGTCACCCCCAGACGTGCGCGCCTCGTCACCCCCAGACGTGCGCGCCTCGTCACCCCCAGACGTGCGCGCCTCGTCACCCCAGAGTGCGGCCTCGTCACCCCCAGGACGTGCGCGCCTCGGTCACCCCCAGACGTGCGCCCCTCGTCACCCCCATCGTGCGCACCTCGTCAGATCCCCCAGACGTGCGCGCCTCGTCACCCCCAGACGTGCGCGCCTCGTCACCCCCAGACGTGCGCGCCTCGTCACCCCCAGACGTGCGCGCCTCGTCACCCCCAGACGTGCGCGCCTCGTCACCCCCAGACGTGCGCGCCTCGTCACTAATATCTGAGACAGATATTAGTGACGAGTGAGTGTAATTAAGGCTACCGAGTGATGATGTCACCGGCCTCTGCTTGATGATGTCACCGGCCTCTGCTTGATACTTCACTCATCAGCTGCACTCATCTTTTACTTCAAACAAGCCCATCTAGGAGAAACAGCCCATCCAGGTTTACCTCAGGATTTATAGACTGTGGCACCATTACAGACCAATGGCCTTAGACAACCACGCCTTGTAAGCCTCAGCTTACACTTACTTACACCAGCGACCTACACACTGTCTCTACCTGCTGGCTCATTTCCACCATCATCATCCCTCTTTCCCTTTAACTAGAGCTTACATAAACCCATGTCTTAATTCATCCGGTGGCTTTAGTAGTTTACACACGTGACTAACCTGGGGTTCCTGCTATTCCTCTCATACCTGATTAAAATACATATTTTATTAATTATTATTATTATTATTATTATTATTATTATTATTATTATTATTATTATTATTATTATTATTATTATTATTATTATTATTAAAGTTCTGTGCATTTATTCGATATCTGTATTTTGATTATATGGGATTTTTTTTATTATATCATGGTTTTCTTTTCCTGGGCAGGGGCGGTGACTCCCTTCCCTTCCCTGAGATAACTGGCAAGCTTGCCAGGATGCATAGGAATATAAGAACGTTGAGTTACAATGTCAAATGCTTGAATCATGTTAGATTTTGCTTCGTAAGTTTATGAGAAGTCAATACTGTCTGTCTTTAATAATTCTGTGGTTCAGCGTAACTTAGACTTTCTGGTTATTGTCAGGTTTCCAGCCTTTGATCAGGGGAATATCAATGATCGACTTTTATGATAGTGTGTTGTATTACCAGTGTTGTGGAGATTATGTGATTGTTGTATTACAGGTGTTGTGGAGATTGTGATTGTTGTATTACCAGTGTTATGGAGGTTGTAATTGTTGTATTACCAGTGTTGTGGAGATTATGTGATTATTGTATTACCAGTGTTGTGCAGATTGTGATTATTGTATTACCAGTGTTGTGGAGATTGTGATTGTTGTATTACCAGTGTTGTGGAGATTATGATTGTTGTATTACAGGTGTTGTGGAGATTGTGATTGTTGTATTACCAGTGTTGTGGAGGTTGTGATTGTTGTATTACTGGTGTTGTGGAGATTGTGATTATTGTATTACCAGTGTTGTGGAGATTATGTGATTGTTGTATTACCAGTGTTGTGGAGATTGTGATTGTTGTTTTTACGGTGTTGTGGAGTTTGTGATTGTTGTATTCCCAGTGTTTGGAAAATTATGTGATTGTTGTATTACCGTGTTGTGGACATTGTGATTGTTGTATTACCAGTGTTGTGGAGATTGTGATTGTTGTATTACCAGTGTTGTGGAGATTGTGATTGTTGTATTACCAGTGTTGTGGAGATTATGTGATTGTTGTATTACCAGTGTTGTGGGGGATTGTGATTGTTGTATTTACCAGTGTTGTGGAGATTGTGATTGTAGTATTACCAGTGTTGTGGAGATTGTCATTGTTGTATTACCGTGTTGTGGAGATTGTGTTGTTGTATTACCAGTGTTGTGGAGATTATGTGATTGTTGTATTACCAGTGTTGTGGAGATTGTGATTGTTGTTTTTCAAGTGTTTTGGAGATTGTGATTGTTGATTACCGGTGTTGTGGAGTTGTGATTTTTGTATTACCGGTGTTTTGGAGATTATGTGATTGTTGTTTTACCAGTGTTGTGGAGATTGTGATTATTGTATTCCCAGTGTTGTGGAGATTATGTGATTGTTGTATTACCAGTGTTGTGGAGATTGTGATTGTTGTATTACCAGTGTTATGGAGATTGTGATTGTTGTATTACCAGTGTTGTATAGATTATGTGATTGTTGTATTACCAGTGTTGTGGAGATTGTGATTGTTGTATTACCGTGTTGTGGGGGATTGTGATTGTTGTATTCCCGGTGTTGTGGAGATTGTGATTGTTGTATTCCCGGTGTTGTGGAGATTATGTGATTGTTGTATTACCAGTGTTGTGGGGGATTATGTGATTGTTGTATTACCAGTGTTGTGGAGATTATGTGATTTTTTGTATTCCCAGTGTTGTGGAGATTATGTGATTGTTGTATTACCAGTGTTGGGGAGATTGTGATTGTTGTATTTTTGGGTGTTGGGGAAAGATTATGTGATTGTTGTATTACCAGTGTTGGGGAAAATTTGTGATTGTTGTATTACCAGTGTTGTGGAGATTATTTTTGATTTTTGGGTTTTAAACCAGTGTTGTGGAGATTGTGATTGTTGTATTACCAGTGTTGTGGAGATTGTGATTGTTGTATTACCGGTGTTGTGGAGATTGTGATTGTTGTATTACCGGTGTTGTGGAGATTATGTGATTGTTGTATTACCAGTGTTGTGGAGATTGTGATTATTGTAGAACAATTGTTGGGTTGATAAATGAGACATTGGAAGTGTTTCACCAGGCTGTGGCGTCTTCAGTCCAATGTAGAGAAAGCCGGAAGATGAGGAGTTTAAGGAGGCTGAGGGACTGACGACCTCAAACTCCTCCTCATCTTTCACCTTTCTCTACCATATTGTATTACAACTACAACTTTTGTCACTACTACTACTACTACTACTACCACTACCACTAGTGAACATCGAAATGGTACCTCACTAGTATTGTACCTCACTCTGAGCCTTTATATACCCTCTGTGTCCATGTATTGTTTGTAATGGCTTGATAAAGCTCCTGGAGAGCGAAACGTTGCCACTATAAAATGTCACATTAGTTGCACTTGTGTCCTTTTACTTTACATATTGTCGGTAATTCTACCAACTTTATTACTTCTCCCAGTTACAACTACACTAGTGTTCCTGGTGTCTTGACGTGCTACTTAAACTGATTCAACACTGTGGTGATCCGAGGATCAGTCCACCTCTCCTCGGCAGAATCTATAAGCGTGTTGGGGACACCGTCATTTAGTTAGTCACGACCAGCTGTGTCCCCCCATCCCCCCCCCCTCATCAAAAACAGTGGCAGTTAAAAAACCCACAAAGCTCCGCCCCCAGCATCGCCCGGGCTGTACATGTCAGTTTGGGGATTACTATTTTATTTTTTTTTTTTTTAAAATTGGATTAATTTCAGTTTAATTTTTTTTATAAAATTGATGATGTTTTTTGTAAAAAAATTGTTTATCTTAGTTATTATGTTTTTTTCTTTGTTTTCTTTCCGTAAGGAGGAGCCAATTTTGTCAAATGTTTCTTGGGGGTCTAACAGAGCTGAAAAAACCTTCACATACTATTTTGTGTTGTAAAATTCAGCTGTGCTCTCCATGGTAGGTGAGCCCTTGTTTTGGCACCCTCAGGGGGAAAAAAAATTTTTTAAAGATAGATCAGGGGAGTCATTCTCAGTTTTTAAAAATATAAAAACTAAAAACGTTGCGAAAAGCCTTTTGGCCCTGCGAGGTATGTCCAGTCACCTCCGGCTTAAACCAATGAACCCCTAGTCATCAGGAAAATCATTAAGGAAGGGGCACGGCATCAGACTATTAGCACAGCAGTCGGTCTATTCACCACCCACTTTTTATTTATCCAACCTTTTTTTAAAACCACAAAAGTCTTAGTTCATGGGGATTGGGAGTTTTTTCCACTACCAAACTATTCCCAAACCCAGTGCTTTCCTTTACCCTTTGAAATCTAAAATTTTTCCATCTTAAAACCCATTGCTGCGGTTTGCCTGGTAGTTTTTGCCGCTATTTAATCCCCTTTATTTATTTGTTTTCTTTTATAATATACCCCCAAAATTCAACCCCTTTTGGGCCTTATGGCACTGATATAACGATTCCAAATTTTTTTTTTACGTTTAACTTTCAACAAAATTTGCATCCCGCATTTTTCGTTTAAACGTTACGACGCAAGTGGAGCGGGCGCCTTAGATCTGCAGATGCATATGCTAAGAAACATACTCAGGATGGCAGGGTGCACCCCACAGATCTAGTTGGGGAATCCTAGTTTAGTGAAATTAAAACATCTTCCGTTTCTGAGTTTATTTGGGCACAGAAGGATAAACGAGTTCACATGTGCACTCATCATTTTGTTCTGTCAGGCTCTAAAAAATAGAGCTAAAGGGCTCGATCAAAGAAGTTTTCACTTTTTCCCATTTTTCCCTTTCTCGAGTCGTATGCCCCTGTGAGTTAGATTTCATCGTGAAGTGTGTGCAGACTTGACATGCCTGCTATTTCTGTAGATGCTAGAGGGGGGAAGTTTTTAAAAAAACTGTGTTCACCCGGGAAAATGATGTCAGCCAAAGAGTACTTTTTTTCCGGGGAAGGGGGGGGGTGAAAAAAAAAGCGGGGTGTACAGACACTGATATTTAAAAAGTCTTTGTGAAAGACTTTGAAAAAATTTACATGCTTTTTTTTTTATTTTTATTGTAGTGTTGTTTACCATTTTCTTAAAACGTTCCCCTCATCCTTCATTTAAAGAGGCAGGGTCGGGAAAAAAGTGGCTATCAAGACTAAAGGGAAAGAAAACCCTTTTGGGGAAGTGATTCAGCTTTCTGAGGTAACATTCCACCGAGAGGTTGGTTATGGGGTTTGTTAAGAAACAGGACAAGTTTTTCCCGGGACGGGGTCTTCTCATCGACGACCATTTGGAGTCTTGGTCACCCGCCCCGAGTGTTCCACTAACTTACCTTCCCTCCTTTAAAATTTTGCGTTTATGATTAAACCATAGATATACCAGGGATAGTTGTCGTCGTCGAAAGGGGCCGGAAACTTTTTTTTCATTTTTCCATGGTAATAATGATATGAAAACGATTTTATTGAATGAAAGCTAGTGAAGCAATCTAAATTAAATTTTGAAATCAAGCGGTAGAAACGTTTGGTGTGCACAACCGCCGTTGTGGTGTGCCAAAACTAAAACGTTGGGGTTGCAAATCAAAAACTTTGTGGTGGCAAAATAGAACGTTGTGGTTGCAAATCCCAAACTTTCCCCTCTTAGGAAAAAAGGAGCTTCAAAAATCAGCATTTCCCAAACACATTGGGTTTTGAGAAACTTTATCAAATTCTTCACGGGGGAAAACACCGCATGAAGCAGTGGGGTGTAAGGATGACGGCTGGGCGCTTTTTCTTAACACAACTTATTTATTTCCTTTTAATATAATTTTTTAATTATTTTTCATGACTATTTTTTCCCCTTTATTTTTTTTAAAAAAATTATAGAAGTTTCAGAAAAATTTTAAAATTTTCTTATTTTTTGCAGGGTGCTCGATAAAAAAATCCAGACAATTAAGGGAAAGGGAAACTTAAAGGGGTAAAGCCCCCTGTAAATAGGTCCCTGGGGTTTTAAAAGGCTGTTGCGGGCGCTTCCGGATGGCCGGAATTTTGCTTAAAAGGCAAATTTTAAAATGAGTGGAAAAGGGATAAAATTTTCCCCCTGCATTTTTACACACATTTCGAAAAGGTTTAAAAAGCTAGAGTGTTGATTTGATCTCCCTGCATTCCCACATGCAAACCAAATTGGCCAGCATTACCACATGCAAGCCACATATCGGGCCCGCATTCCCACTGCAAACCATATCTGGCCCAGCATTACCACAGAACCCAATTTTTCGGGCCCAGATTCCCCACATCACCCATATATTGGCCACTTTACCACATGAAGCCAATTTGGCCGCATTCCCAAATGCAAGCCACATATCTCCCCGCTTTCCCATATGAAGCCAAATCCATTTTTTTTTTAATTCTTTTTTTGTTGGCAACAAAAGTTACTGAGTTTCGGGGGTAAACCCCCCCGTGGCTGGGCTGAGACGGGCCTCGTGGGTGGATCAGGTTGAACAACCGGGCTGTTATGCTGGCACAGGCAAAATTGACGTAGATTAACAGCCGGATGGTCGGTACTGACTTTAGGTCCCTCCCCAAGTGTTTTTTTTTTGTTTGGTTGGGATTTGTAGTACCCTGATACAGTTTAATTTCTAAAGTTTTCCATTCTGGTAGTAAAAATTTCCCCTTCTTTGAACTCATATTTTTTTTAAAGGGCCCCTTTAAAGTTTTGGGTGCATCCCCCTGGAGTCTTGCATTATGGCAACCCGGGTGTCTCGCAAAAGACAGGGAACTTTTGGTTAGTTCTGTCAGATATGAGGATGAAAAATAGGAGGGAGTGAGTATGTGCCTTGTGGAAAAGTTCTCACGTACCTGCCCCAGATTTTTCTTGTTTATGTTTCTTTTGTGTTCTATTTTCAGGAAATTTAGAACAAAAACAAAATTTTCGTTTTCCTTTATAGGCATTTGTGTGCTGTTACACCTGGTCCAATTGTTGAAAACTTTGCCAAATTGTGTTACTACATCTGTTTTTTTTTATCCCTACAACACAGGAAATTTAGCAAATTTAAATGTTTTTAAAGCTTAACATCTTTCTAAATTTATTTTTTCTTAGAAAATTTAAAAAATTTGCGGTTAGTAATACCGAAATACAAGACGGCAATCACGTGCTGGGGGCTAAGATAAGTTTGACAAAAGCTTTTTGCTAAAAATTTCTGTGTAAAAAGGAAAACATGTCAGATGTTTTACCCTTTTGGGAAAAAACGTGGTAAAAATCAGCTTGTTCCACTTCCCTTTTTCCTTCGTACCTTTAAATTTTTAAATTTACCTGAAAGGTAACATTATAGAGCAGCGAAATGTACATTTGAAACTTTAACCAAAATTTTTCCCCCCCGAAAGGATAGGAAGGGGAGGAAAGGGGGGTGGGGGGGGGAGACAGATAGGGAGGAAGAAGTAAGGGGGATGGGGTGAAGGGGAAGTGCCAAGGTTTTCACATATTGTTTTCCCCTTTTGCATATTTTTTTGCCTTGTACGTCCCTTGAAAAAGTAATATAGTACGTTACCTCGCATTTGCCCTCGCAAACAACTTTCTACCCGCCAGCCTCCCGTATTTTTATGTACTAGTTTCTTGGTTTTTATTTATCTTTTTTTAAATCCAAAGAATACCATGCCATTCTCTCTCTCTCTCTCTCTCTCTTCTCTTATTAATTTTATATATATATATATTTATATATATATATTATATATTATATATTAATATATAATTTTTTTGCTCCCCCTATCCCTTTAAACATCTCTTTTAAAAAGAGGATTTACTTTCTTTTCGTCAGTTAAAAGTCTTTCCAAACATTTTCTCCAAAAACTTAGAGAGAAAAAGTTACTTTTCAGTAACAGATTAATTTTTTTTAAGACTGAAAGAACAGTTTTTTTACAAAAATTTAGAGGCAGATTTAAATGCAGATGTGTTGTTTCATCATATCTATGCCCAAAAGAGGCAGTTTAAATCTTCCTACCCCCAGAATGATTTAAATATTATTTGCAGTCTAGGTAGTAGGTGGTAAACAGCGGTAACCTGTAAAAAGTTTTACATGATGGCAGGTTGCTGGTCTTTTTTCTGTCTCAAAAACGGGGGGGATAAGGGTAATCTTGTATTCTACTTAACTTAGGTACCTAACATGCTGTAAAACAATTTATTTCATACCCATTGGGTTTTTTCCATTTTTTAATAATTCTTGTTTTTATTTCCCCTTATCCCATGGAAAGTGGAGCAAAATTTTGTCCCCAAAACATTTTGGGGTCGTGAGAGGTGACTAAAATGTGGGAGAATGGGTAGCAACCCCTTCTTATACTTAAATTTTAAAAAAAGAAACTTTGTTTTTTTTTTTTTTTGGGTCACCCCCCTCGGTGTGATACAGCCAGTTTGTTGAAAGAGTTTATTTGCGGTAGGGTACGTTTTCCGTGTTGAGCAGGTCTAACTCACACCCCCCATACCCACTCTTGTTCCCTTTAACTATATTTAAGCTACCCGGGTTCTTGCTTTATGGGATGGGGTTTGCTCCACTATTTGAAACTTTGCTAAAACGTATTCTTTTATTTTATCCAAATCTATTTCTCCAAAATTGAATAAAGGCGGGGTTTTCTTTGGTTTGGTGTTTTCACCGCTTTTTTATCCCCTTTTTATTCCCGTTTTTCATTGGTACCTTTCGTTTTATCTTTTCAATTCTAGTCTTCCAGAGGGAAAGTCCCCTGCCAGGGACAGTCCGGCCTTCGTTAATCGTACGCAAGGTTTCCAGTACTGGTTCCCTTAATCAAAGTGGGCCCCGAAGACTAGGTTGGGTGCATTGGTTAAGCCCGGTAGGGATTGGACCTGCCCCGTGGGCCGTGGCTTCTGCAGTGTTCCTTCGTTTTTTGTTTTATTTTTTTTAATTTCGTTTCTTTTTTGTTATTTTAAACGAAATTGAGTCCCCTGATACCCTAATTTTGCAAAAAAACTCTGTTCAATTGATTCATTAAAACTTTATGTTTCTGTCTTTTGGGGTTTTAAAATTTTTGCTAACGAAAAAGCTAACTTTTTGTTTGATGCTTTGAGATCTACATTGCTTATAATGTTATTTGGGTGCATTGCCCCTTCTGACCACGCATAAAATACCTCGTATGTTGTTCGAAAATTTATAAATACAGACAAAATGAAAATGGACACATGGAAACATTGGGTATTTTATTTAAGACACTCGCATCCATTTGGGTTTATTGTAGGTTTTCCCCCACCAGTGGCTTTATTGTAGACGTTCGCCATCCCTGGCTTTATTGTAGAGTCTGCCATCCGTGGCTTTACCAATACAGATTTAGGACTTGAGGACTTTTCTCGAAATTAAAAAAAATTTTTAAAAAATTATGTGCATTTTTTAAAAAATTTCGAACGTCTGTATATTTTTGTTGTTTTATGTTACTGCCAAGATCCGTCTCAGGAAAAGAGTTGCTTCTCATTTAATTAATACAGTTATTATTTACCAAGCTTCGTGAAACAGATTGTGCTAGGTTGCAGGAATTTGTCTATGACTGTATCTGTGCATTATATTTGTGTAAAACCAGACACTTGCGAACATTTGGAAGGTTTATTTTGCAGAGTTTATAAACGTGTACAAGTGTTTCAATTTTCAATTGTCAGTTTTTTTTTAAACCCGACAAATTATAATTAACGTACACCGCATAAAGTAGGGGTGTAACACAATTTAAAGTTTATTTCTGTAGTTGGGTTTGGGAAAAATGAAGCAAGGTCCAGAATTCAAACTTCCTCTTGGGTGAACTACTTACGTATTTAACACATGACCCGGGGTGTACACTACGTTTATTTTAAGTAGCCTCGTTAAGCCCTAGATGCAGTCCTTTAATTAAACAGTCATTTAACACTCATTTTTCATTACAGCCTTAGAAATGTAAGGTTGTTTGATCGTTTAAAAAACCCAAAATATAATATTTGAGATACAAGTTATGTTAGTGAAAAATGAGGGAAATTTGTCAGAGTTTGAGGTGTGGGAGAATCCCCCCAAAATCTTACCTCAAATAATTATGATAATAAAACTAAAAAGCCAATCATAATTAGATAGGAATACAAGTATGTCAAACAGATTTATGTACCTCCCTAATGAAACTTACACCCACACACACTTCCCCTTCTTCTCTCCTTGCTGTATAGTCCTTTTGGCTTAGGCTTCTTTTTATTTTTAAAAATTTAATTTTCTCTCTCTCTCTCTCTCTCTTTCTCTCCTCTTCTTGCTTCTTCTCTCTTGCTCTTTCTTGTCTCTCTCTCTCTTCTTGCTCTCTCTCTTTCTTTGTCTCTCTCTCTCTTGCTCTCTCTCTCTTTGCTCTCTCTCTCTCTTGCTCTCTCTCTCTCTTTGCTTCCTCTTCTCTTTCTCTCTCTCTTTGCTTCTCTCTTCTCTTGCTCTTCTTCTCTTGCTCTCTCTCTTCTCTTGCTTCTCCTTCTTGCTCTCTTCTTGCTCTCTCTCTCTCTTGTTTTCTCTCTCTTTTGCTCTCTTCTCTCTTGCCTTTCTTCTCTTGCTCTCTCTCGTCCCATTTTCCCTTTAATTCCTTCCTACTTTTAAAAAAAAAAAAAAAAAAAAAAAAAAAAAAAAATGGGGGGATGCGGAACCCAAGGTCAGATGGGAATGGTTGGGTTTTGGGAGGAGTGGATGGGGAGCAGTGGAAAAGGATGGAACAAGAGGGGAGAGAAAGTTAGGAGGGTGGAGAAAATTTTCTGGGGGGGGTATCAGCCCCCCTTTCAGCCCCTTCAGCCCCTTCAGCCCCTCAGCCGAGGGGCCATAGAGGGGGCGAGCATCTTGTTTATGCTACAGTGAGTAATTTATCAAGATGCTATGCGACATAATCAAATGACCCCTGCTCCTTGCAGCGGTTTTTGCAACTGATTTTTATAAAAGACAGTCTTTTACTTAGCAGGACAATTTTGGAAAAAACCTGTCCCCCTTTATTACCATAGTAAGATAGTGCATTGTTGTCTTGATTAAGCAGAAGAAACAAAAAATTTCTTTGCTTTATCGAGGAGGTGCCAAGGATGCAAGGTTAGGTCAGGTTTTTTTTTTTTTTGGGGGGGCAGTGCGGCATGGAGCCCCGTAGGTCTGGCAGATTACTTTTGATTAGAGAGAGTCACCTGACGCCAGGTAACCAGAAAGGAATGATCTGTGCGTTGGGGGAGTAAAGTGTTCACAAAACACAATAAAATCTTAAGGAAGTGTGATAGTTCTTTGTGATAATTGTGAACAATAAAAACGAAACTTGTGGAAAATAGTTCCGTGTGCGTTTCTAGACAATGGAAAGCGTGGACATCCAAGGACATTCAGCTTTATCAATCCCGATATCTGTCGAAGGTGTTGAGAACCCATAGTCACGTTACAAAAGAAAAGGGATGTTAC
>NW_026470829.1:0-12144 GCF_026875155.1 Cherax quadricarinatus | reverse complement strand
ATGAAATTCACAATAACATTGTATTTAAAAAAAGAAACTAATGAAAGTCACTCCACTCCACTAAGGCACCATTATAATACTGGTTAGTTGCTACTACAACACTGTATTCTGCTATTCACTGGTATCACTGATTATATGCGAGTACACTAGCAACCCAGGAAGATTATTAAAACAGCTGACCTGTGGTAATTTTATGGCGACTTCTGGCACCAGCCTCTATAGGCTTATCACTTCATTTACAAATTCACCTGTTTTCAAATGACACTTTAGCCTTTATCAACAATATACTAGGGAGCCACTGTAGTTTACACTATACACTATGTACACTCAATGTTATCAGGGAGACTTTCTTTCCTCTGACACGAAAAGTTCATTATTATTATTTTTTTTCACACGGGACACAGGCCTATGATTCCCCTCTGGCAGTAAACTCTGTAGGTAGTACACACTAATTCTCCTTTTTTGACTCAGTATATAATGTTTTCCGCCCAAGATTGGTTCCAGGCGCTAGAGGGATGTATCGTAAAGGATTGATGACACAAATTAAAGTTCTAGCACGTAAGAGCGACCGTGAAAACACCAGAAAACAACGAGGCACGCTGACACTCTGTCACCTCCACAGTATAAAAATATAAAATGTTTATATACTATGTAACATGTTTCTTATATAATTTTGAAAAAAATATCATAGATGGATTAACCCTTTGAGGGTTTTCGTCGTACTAGTACGTCTTACGCGTAGGGGTTTTTGACGTACTAGTACGCATAAATTCTAGCGGCCTCAAATCTAGTGGGAGAAAGCTGGTAGGCCTTCATATGAAAGAATGGGTCTATGTGGTCAGTGTGCACAGTCTAAAAAAAATCCTGCAGCACACAGTGCATAATGAGAAAAAAAAAACTTTGACCATTTTTTTTTAATAAATCAGCGACTTTGCAGTGTATTTTCGTATGGTATTTATTGCTGTATTCTAGTTTTCTTGGTCTCATTTTATAGAATGGAAGACATATTACAGAAATTGAGATGATTTTGACTGGTTTTACAAAGAAAGGTGCCTTGAAAATTGAGCTCAAAGTAGCAGAAATGTTCGATTTTACCAAACTTCAAAAGTAAACAAATCGTGCCAAGCGTGCAATACACGTCAAACTGGTGAGTCTAATATTCTTTCACAAGTGCACCAATAATATTTATACCATTTTTTACACTAATGCAGTAGTCTGCATAACAGTAAATCTTATATTTTTTGTGAAAACAAAAATTCAAAGTGGAAAGCAAAAGAATATAAGAGGGGCCTTGAGACGTGACTAATGACTAGAAGAAATGTCATTTTAGTCCCTGGAATGTCTTTCTTGTTTATTCTGGACCTATTCGGAAATTTGGGCTCTTTTGAAATTTGTGTAAAAATTGGCAAAATTGCTAAATTCTGACCACTGTACTGGATATTTTGAATTTCACAAATGAGTGGTTTTTTTTGAAACCATTCGATAGAAAAAAAAAATGGAGTAAGGTCTAGCAAAATTTATTCATGTTTTTTGTCGACTAGTACAGTGAAAATTGGCCGAAATGGGGTTCAAAGTGGGCAAAATCGCCGATGCGTAAACATAGCCAAGACCGCTAACTTTGCAAGAGCATAATTCCGTAAGTTTTCTATCAAATTTCAAACTTTTGGTGTCTTTATGATCGGGAAAAGATTCTCTATCTTTTCATAAGAGAAAATAATTTTTTTTTTTTTAAATTTGGCCGACCCTGCGAACGAGTTTCGGAGAGGGCCTGTCGACCCTCAAAGGGTTAATGAGAATGTCTATATTAACATAAAATAAGATATTTAATGTGCCCAAGAGTGATTATTATTACATAACAGAGATATGTGCTCATGAAGAATGTAAACAAACTGGGTGGCGTGTGCTGCATTTGAAAGACTGATCACCATAGAGAAAGTTTTGGTCATAATTTGAAATTGCCGTATTAGCGGAACACCATAAGGCAAAATGCAATAAGTGGGACCCTACTGTACATGAATCTAAGTTGTGGCTTTGTAGCTGTAGATGCCCTTTCCCTTCTCATTACATTGTCAAGTGCTCCAAACTTCAGAACACTTGTAACTTGACCTGATCCTTTTTTCTACTTTCCCCATCTCTTCTGCTTTCCTATTTTTTTCCTTTTTCTTTTTTTTCCTTTCTTCTGCCCCCTAAGTATGTTCTGTCTGTCTTGATTCCCCCAGTGTTTTTTTGGGCCTTACCCTTGTGGGACCTGAGCTCTCTGCAGTGCTCCTTTCCTTTGCCTTAGACTCACCCCCACTTCTACTTCTAAAGTCTTCCCTTCCCACTTAGAGCAAGGCATGTCTGTAATACACGTGGCATAGATGTGAAGGTGATGAGGATGGCAATTTACAATCTCAAGTCAGCAACGGCCTCACTCCCACCTGGCACCGTACCACACAGGAAGGTGGGCTCTGGGGCCCCAAAAAAGGACTTTTCTTTGCACAGGCAAGATCCTGAAGAGGGAAGTGTTATCAGATCCTGCCATAACAGCTGCAGACCTCAAAAAAAAGCATCCTGCACTCCTGAAAGACACCACATCGTGAACCATTCAGCACCGACTGCAAAAGGACCTGAGAATGCCTGCTCGACGTGCTGCCAAGGAGCCCATACTAACTGAAGCCATGATTAAGAAACAGCTTCAGTTCTGCAAGAAGTACAAGGATTGAACTCAGACAGTGGCAGAAGGTGATGTTTAGCAGAAAGAGTACCTTCAGGCTCATCAGGAGCGGCTCCAGACTGTCTGTTGTCTCAGTGGTGTGTCCCATTATGATCTGCAGTATGTCATGAAGATAGTGCTTTTAGTAGTTATAAAGGCAGGGGTGGACTATACATACTTCTTTCCTCAGAACATTACAATGAGGGGAAGTAATTATATCGAGGCGTTAAGGCACCACATGCTGACACTTTGGAACATGCACGTGTGATTTTTTTTATGCATGATGGTGCTCCTGCCCATAAGTCAAAAGCAGTGAAAAAGTTCCTCGAGGACAAAAATATCAGTGTTTTGGAGTGGACAGGCAATTCCCCTGACTAAATCCTATCGAGAATGCCTGGCATGTGATGAAAATGAGAATGCAAAAGCTCGACCCACAACAACACAAACTGAAGGAGGCACTGAAGAGCTTAGGATCAACATGGACACCACCTTCTTCCTCACCCTCGTCACTTCGATGCCCAGGCGACTTCAGGTGGTCAAAAAGAACAAGGGTAACTTGACCAAGTACTAGTTGGAGCTAAAAAGTGAAATTAAAATACATGTACATACAGTAAGTTGCATTTTTTTGTCCATAAGTTGTTAATGTATAGATTTTTTTTTGCGGCCACGGTACATCACTCTCCAGATTGTTGCACTTCCTGACGCTCTATAGCTGAGAATATTTCCCTAACATCCCTATGCTTATCTTGAGTTCTCAACTTCCGTTGTGACCTCTTGTTGTTGCTGTGTCCCAGCTATGAAAACATTCTGTCCCTATCACTCTGTAAATTCTCTCAGTTAAATTTATATGTTGTTTATCATGTCTCCCTCTATCCCTCCTGTTTTCCAGTGTTGTCAGGTTAAGTTCCCTTAACCTCTCTGTAGGACATACCCCTCAGTTACAGGACTAGTCTTGTTGCAAACCTTTGCACTTCCTCTAATTTCTTGAAGTGTTTGGCCGGTGTGGCTCCATACGGGTGCTACATAGTACCTCCAATGGGCTTGATGTACACAGTGTACAGTGCCTTGAATGACTCCTTACTTAGATGTCAAAATACTCTTCTCAGGTCTGCCAGGCCCCAGTATGCTGCGCAGTTATTTGGTTGATGTGCACCTCAAAAGATGTGCTCAGTATTATTACTCACTCCAAGTCCTTTTCGTAAGTGATTTTTGCAGTCTTTGGCCCCCCTTGCCTTTTACTATGTGATCTTTTTTAAACCTTTCCCAATCTTCATGACTTTGCACTTCATGTATGCATGTGTGTGTGTGCAGAAAATAAAAATTATATAAATTAAAATAAAATCGAGAAAAAGGGGATTGGCAATACTTTTTAAGCGGTAGGACTCGATGTTGCCGTCAGGTGGGATCCAGCATCAAAAATTCATGGGTTTATATCTCAGTAAGTACTGGCCCTAATTTATTTTTTTTTATCCTATAACATTTATAATAATGCGCTCTTCATTTAACCCTTTCAGGGTCCATCCCGTAGATTACGGCTTTATGTTCAGGTCCAAACTTTAGATTACACCATGAGCTCAGCTCACTCTGAAAAAATTGTTGAGGGGTTTAAATCGGGCCTAGATATGAGAGAATACATCTAATGTGGTATGTGTGCACCACATAAAACAAATCCTGCAGCACAATGTGTATAATGAGAGAAAAAAAACGAGATCGTGATTTTTGATTAAAACAGCGACTTTGCAGTGTTTTCTCGTATGTTTTTTATAGTTGTATTTGCGATTTCTTGGTCTCATTTGATAGAATGGAAGACATATTACAGAAATAGAGATGATTTTCATTGGTTTTAGTACTGGAAATGGCTTGAAACTGAGCTCAAAGTAGCGGAAATGTTAAATTTTTGCCGACGTTCAAGAGTAAACAAACGACCTCACACATCTAATACAAGCCAGCTGGTGGGTCTAATATACATTCACAAATGTGGTGATGATATTTATACAATTTATTACAATATTGCATAAAAGTAAATCGTCTTTTTTTTGGTGGAAAAAAAATTCATTGTGAATAAAAAATCAAAATGGAATTTATACACAAATAACCCGCACATAAAAGAGAGAAGCTTATACGACATTTCGATCCGACTTGGACCTTTGACAAGTCACAGTGTGACTTTGTCAAGGGTCCAAGTCGGCCCGAAACGTCGCCGTAAGTTTCTCTCTTTATGTGCGGGTTATTTGTGTATCGTTCCCCCGTACGGTATTGTGCCTTTTTTTTGTTAAAAATGGAATTTATTTGTAAAGCCTCAAAATGTAACTAAGAACAGAGGAAATGTTAGTTAGTGCCCGGAATACCTACATTGTTTATTCTGGACCCTATTTTGAAATTGGAATAATATTGAAATTTGTGTTAAAATTGGGCCAAATTACCAATTTCTGATCACTTTATTTTGTAGTTGAAAAAAGTTGGCTTGGCGATTTCTTGTGCTCAAACTTATTTATTTATTTATTATTTATTTAGAAAATTTTTGCAACATACAGAGGTACAAAAAAAAAAAATACAGGTAAGAGCAGCATGCCAAAGCCACTTATAAGCATAGCATTACGGGCTGGCTTAAATTAACTTAAGATTAACTAAGCAATGAATGAAATCAGTGATAAGAACATATTGTAAACAGATAACTATAAAACAAAAATGAGTATTACAAAGACAGGTCATTTTGGTGCATGCATTGCTGTACATTCAGTAGAATGGAGTATTCTGTTAGGTAGTGTATTTAAAAATAACAGTTAGATTGGGTCCCAGGTTTAACATTTATGTGATATAATGTGAGTAGTAACATTTTGGATATACAATTTATAAGGTTTAGTATTCAGTATTTATTTGGTTTTAGTAAGTGAACTTTCAGAAGAGACTTGAATTTAAACAGGTAGTGTTTCTTTTATATTTACAGGTAATGAATTCAGATTTTAGGGCCTTTATGTGCATTGAGTTTTTGCATAGCGTGAGTTTGGGCACGAGGAACATCAAAGAGTGATCTGTGCCTTGTGTTATGGTATGTGGGTTTTGTTGAGGTTGGCAAGGAGATGTTTGAGGGGAGGGTTAATATCGGTTTAAGTGTTTTTGTAGAATAGGTGCATAATAAGTATGGATGTTTTGTATGGTGGTAGGTTAGTGTTTTGAATTTTGGGTGGGTGTGTCCCGTATGAAAATTTTTTTTCTAATGCGCCTTTTGTTGGGGAAATTAGTGGTTGAGAGGGTTTAAATTGTTTTGACCCCCATGCACAAATTTCCATAGGTGAGTAGGGGAAAAATAAGGAGTGATAAAGGCCGGAGGGCGATGTGGAACATAGTCCCGTATTTGATAGTATGTACAGTCTTGGAAATTTTCTTAAAAAATTTGTTGTTATGTGTATGAATTTGGTCTATTATCGAGGTGGATTCTAAAAATTTTTCCCCTCTTTTTGCTTTGTGATGGTGATCCCCGTTTATGTTTGTTAAGGGTACATCTGTAGTTGTTCCCAAAAATGATTGAAGTGGGTTTTTGTAAATTTTAGTGAAAGTTGTTAGCCCTCATCCGGTAGATTTTTTTCTGTAATTGGGTTTTGTTTTACGTTTTGGTAGTGACTGGGCTCGGGTGAGAAAAGGCGTTTGTAGTGTCATCTAAAAAAAAGTGTGGGTTTGAGTAATTCCCAAAAGCATTTGGTTGGTCATTTATGTATAGGAGAAAAAAAGGGGCCAAGGAATTCCTGTGGGACACCAACTGTAATTGGGGTGCGGAAAGAGGGGGGCCCCTTTTGTGAAACCTATTGGCTTCTGTTGCTGAGGTTTGACTTGAGGTAGTTGAGGGGTCCCTTCAATACCATAGTGTGACAATTTTAGTGGAGCAAGTCATGGTAAACGTAAAAAAAGCTTTACGTAATCAATGAAGCCCCCCAGGGGACTTTTTTTTTTCTCTTTCAGTTGTTAATTTGTTCTGCAGTGTAAAATAGATCATTAGTTTTTTTTTGGGCCCTGAATCCAAACGGGCGGGGTTTTGGAATGTTTTGGGGATGGGGTTTTGGAGTAGATTGTTTATGAATAATTTTTCAAAGTTTTTTGAGAGAGGGGGTAAATTGGATATTGGCCTATAGTTTTTTAACCTGTTTGGTTCCCCTTTATGGATCGGGTTTTGCCCCTTGCTTTTTGAAAATGTGGGGAAAAGGTGGGGGGATTCAATGGATTTTTTAAAGGTGTTGCAATGTTTGGTGTTTTAGTACTTGTGATCTTTTTTGTATTAAAAAGGGTGGTAAGGTATTTAAAAACTGCCCCGTTTTTCAGTGCGTTTTATAATAAGGGGATTCGTATGGGTTGTCGGAGCTAGGAACAGTGTGTTCGGGTAGTTTCCGTGGGTAGTCATTTGGTGGGGTATCTGGTTGGGATTTTATTGGCAAGGTTTTTTTCCTTTAGTGGAGAAGAAACATTGAGTCTGTTTTCGTTTCTGTTGGGGGGAGTTGGGGTTATTGTTTTGCTAATTTTTTTCGCTATGTGTGATATCTTTTTTTTTCCCCGAATTTTGATGGGTCTTTCCCGGTCTTTTTTATATCCTCGTAAATTGGATAAAACTGTTCCATAATAAATTTTTTTGCCCTTCTTATCAGGCTGGGTTGGGTTGAGGTAAGTTTTGTTTGGTTTGGTTATGTGCCCCTTCTGTACTGTTTTTCATTCGGTGTTTTGTATTTTTGGGTTTTAAATGCTGGGTGTTAGCCCGGGGGGCTGTTCAGTCTTTTAGCTGTCATTGTTTAGTTTTTTTGGGCAGGTTGTTATAAAGGTATTTTGGGGCTTTTTTTAGAAATTATTAAAACATTCGTCATATCTGTTAGATTTCTAGCTAGTGTGCCATCAATGTTTGTTATGCTGTTGTGAAGTTATTAATGGCTGCCCTTGTGAAGTTGAAGGTGACTTTGTAGTTCTTGGGGTATTTTACCAAAAGTTGTTATGAGGAAAAATAGGGTAGTGGTTGTGGTATTATCTGTTTTTATGTGATTTTAAAGGGGATATGGTTTGGCCCTGTGGTAAAATGGGGGAAAATAGTCTCTGTAAATCTTGTAGGTTTTTTTTTGTTGGGAGAACTGCGTTTCATTGTGTTTGTGAAATTTAGTAACTGTGGGTCCGGTCTTGCAGGAGATTTATAGTGAAGTCCTGGAAATGTAAGTGATCTTTGTTTTTCGGCATCAGTTTCAATTCTGGTTTGCTAATTTGGTAAATTTTTTTGTGGAAAATCTGTGTGTTTTTTCACTGTGAGAGGTTTTTTTTAGGATTTGGTTTGAATTTAGCTTTTATATTCCCCCCGGTCATCCTTGTGCAAGTATTAGTGTACATTTAGTTGGTTGAGTAGTATATAGCAGTGCCACCCCCCTTTTTCGTCTGGCCTACAGTTGTGTATGATGTGTACCAGGAATGGCATAGACACTGTAGTATCAGGCTTTAGCCAGGTTTAGTTAGTGTAATGATGGACATATTGGCATGCAAGGAATTTAGTAATGCTAGGACTTTCATATAATGCTTGCTTAAAGATCTGATATTGTAGTTAAAGATAGTTAGGGTTGTTGTTGGCTCTGAGAAGTGCCTTTGATTGTTCTGTGTGTAGTAATTTACAGAAACTGTTTGAATCATTTTAAGTCATTAAATAAGAGGTTGGTTCAGGATCAATGCTTGTAATCATAAGATTTGTAGTGAATTATAGTTAGAATTAAGTAAAAAAATAAAGTAAATATTCTAAAGCTAAAAAAATAGCACCTGAATTATTTAACAAATGTAAAAATAATGAGCTAAGGTAGTTTTTTAAAGCTAAAATAAAGGAGGAAAATATAAAAGGGACTAAAATAATTTGTGGTGAACAAATAAAGTGATGATCAAATAATGGAGCTTGGGAATATGATAGTAGGTAGTACTTTAACCCTTTCAGGGTCCGTCCCGTAGATTTTCGGCTTTACGTTCAGGGTCCAAACCTTTAGATCTACGTCATGAGCTCAGCTCACTCTGTTTAAACTGTGAGTGGTTAATTTTGGGGCCCTAGATATGAGAGAAATACATCTATGTGGTTAGTGTGCCCCACATAAAACAAATCCTGCAGCACACTGTGTATAATGAGAGAAAAAAAAAACTGAGACCGTGATTTTCGATTAAACAGGGGACTTGCGGTGTTTTTTGTATGTTTTTTATAGTTGTATTTGTGATTTCTTGGTCTTATTTGATAGAAATGGGAAGACATATCACAGAAATAGAGATAATTTTGATTGGTGTTAGCACTGGAAAGGGCTTGAAACTGAGCTCAAAGTGGCGGAAATGTTAAATTTTTGCCGATGTTCAAGAGTAAACAAACGACCTCACACTCTCTTATACATGCCAGTGGTGGATCTAATATACATTCACAATGTGGTGATGATTTTTTTTTTATACAATTATTACAATATTGCATAAAGTAAATCTTCTATTTTTTGGGTGTGAATAAAAATTCATTATGTGAATAAAAATTCAAAATGGAATTTATTTGTAAAGCCTCAAAAATAACTAATGAAAGAGGAATGTTAGTTTAGTGCCGGGAAATACCTTACATTGTTTATTCTGTACCCTATTTTGAAATTGGAAATTTTTGAACTTTGTGTTAAATTGGCCAAATTCCCAATTTCCGGTCACTTTATTTTGTAGTTGAAATGCTTGATTTGGGCGATTTCTTGTGCTCAATCGATAAAATTTAAAAGTAATACTAGTGAATAGCTAAGATTTGGTCAACTGGAATAATGTTAATTGGCCAAAAAATGGGAGTCAAAGTCGGCAAAATCGCCGATTCGTAAATTATCGCTGACACATCAAAATTCACGAGAGCATTAATTTCGTCAATTTTCCATCAAATTTCGTACTTCTTGTTTTATTACCTTCACAAAAAGATTCTCTACCATTTTATAAGAAAAAAAATTTTTTTTTTTTTTTTTTGAAAATTCTTGGACACTGGGGCACCACTTCAGGTTTGGGCCTTGGACCCTGAAAGGGTTAAAGGTAATTCTTTAAAGTTAGAATTATAATATAAAATTATAAATAAAAGGGACTAATATAAGTTGTGGTGAACAATAAAGTGGTAATCAAATAAATGAGCTTTGGGAGTATAATGGCAAAATAGTGAACTTATTAAAATTTAGCACCTGAGAATAGCACCTTGATTATTTTAACAATTGTGAATATATGAGCTAAGGTAGTTTTTATAAGCTAAAATAAAGGAAAAAAATTTTATAAGGGACTACAATTAAGTAATGGTAAAAAAGTTAAATGGACAGATAGTCACTATGAAATAATATTGGTTTTAGGAGTAAGATCTGATTTGTAATATTTAAATAAGTTGAGCAGTTTATTGCCCCAATAAAAAGTAAAAAAAAATGAGGTAGTTGGTACTAGCTAGCAAAGATAGAATTGAAGTAATACTAGTGAAATAGCTAAGAATTTGGTCGACTGGAATAATGGTAATTGTATTACCTTCACGAAAGATTCTCTACCATTTCATAAGAAATTTTTTTTTTTTTTTTTAAATTCTTGGACACTGGGGCACCACTTCGATTTTGGCCTTGGACCCTGAAAGGGTTAAAAAATTTTATTTTTTCAAAATATTAGGAGCGCTACACAGGGTGAACGTAGATCTATGTTCGGACAGGTTTTAAGGGTTTAAACATGAAAACCAAGGTTCCACTGTATAGATCTTATTATGTGCAACTTCAAAATTATTATTCTTATAAACCTCCAACTTGACCACTTTTCCCTTAGTTTTAAGATTAAAAAAGATTGTAATACAGTTAACCACTATTATCTTGTCTAGTTTTAAGTAGTTACTATGTGCAGTGGGCCCTCGTTTTTTTAATTAATCTGTTCCAGAGAGCATGACCATTATCAAAACTGACAACTTGCAAAACCATTTTCCCCATAAAAAATAATGTAAATCCAATCAATTCGTTCCAGACACCCAGAAGTATCAACAACAATTTTTCCTTACCTTACACCTTTCAGGGTCCAAGGCCCAAATCGGGAGTCACGCACCAGTGTCCAAGAATTTTCAAAAAAAAAATTTGTTATTTTTTCTTATGAAATCGTAGAGAATCTTTTTGTGAAGGTAATAAAACAAAAAGTACGAAATTTGGTGGAAAATTGACGAAATTATGCTCTCGCAAATTTTGATGTGTCAGCGATATTTACGAATCGGCGATTTTGCGACTTTGACTCCATTTTAGGCCAATTACATAATTCCAATCAACCAAATTCTTAGCTATTTCACTAGTATTACTTCCATTCTATCGATTGAGCACAAGAAATCACCAAGTCAACTGTTTCAACTACAAAATAAAGTGATCGGAAATTGTTAATTTGGCCAATTTAACACAAAGTTCAAAATATTCCAATTTCAAAATAGGGTCCAGAATAAACAATGTAGGCATTCCTGGCACTAAACTAACATTTCCTCTGTTCATTAGTTATGTTTTGAGGCTTTACAAATAAATTCCATTTTGATTTTTTATTCACATAATGAATTTTTATTCACACCAAAAAATAGAAGATTTACTGTTATGCAATATTGTAATAATTGTATAAATATCATCACCACATTTGTGAATGTATATTAGACCCACCAGCTGACGTGTATTAGACGTGTGAGGTCGTTTGTTTACTCTTGAATATCGGCAAAAATTTAACATTTCCGCTACTTTGAGCTCAGTTTCAAGCCATTTCCAGTGCTAAAACCAATCAAAATCATCTCTATTTCTGTAATATGTCTTCCATTCTATCAAATGAGACCAAGAAATCGCAAATACAACTATAAAAAACATACGAAAAAACACTGCAAAGTTGCTGTTTCAATCGAAAAATCATGATTTCAGTTTTTTTCTCTCATTATACACAGTGTGCTGCAGGATCTGTTTTATGTGGTGCACACATACCACATAGATGTATTCTCTCATATCTAGGCCCAAATGTACCACTCACAGTTTATCAGAGTGAGCTGAGCTCATGGCGTAGATCTACGGTTTGGACACTCACCGTAAAGCCGTAGATCTACGGGACGGACCCTGAAAGGGTTAAAGATAGATTTACATGCACAAAAGAATGAACATTCAACATGATACTTACCTTTATTGAAGGCTGTTGCTGATGAATGGAAGACAGGGAGGAGGAGAGAGGGAAGAGAGGTTATTGTTTGGAATGGAAATCCCCCTCCATAAGGACTCTAGGTCACTTCAGGCATCACTTCCCTAGCTTAAGTATATATAGATTTACATGCAGAAAAGAATGCCAAATAAATATAAAGCGCTAATAAAATGTATAAATGAACATGTAATATCACATTTACCTTTACTGAAGACTTTTGCTGGTGTATGGCAGACGGGGCAGAGGGAGGGGAGGCAATTTATTGTTGGGAATATGCACAATATCAA
>NW_026470828.1:0-11913 GCF_026875155.1 Cherax quadricarinatus | reverse complement strand
TGATAGGGAAAAAATTACATTTTTTATAACAACAAATTCCGTGAAAAAAGGGGCACTTTTCCAGGGTATAAGTAGGGCATGTATATGAGAGTCAATTACCTTCACTGGTTACTAACCAGTAATGAATGATAATGTATAAGTAATGTGTATATTCCTTGCTATGAACTCGTGAGTTGGGCTACCTGTTACTTCCTATATTATACCTCAGCCCCGTGAAAAACTTTATACACAAACACAGTGCTCTGGACACTCTCTAAAAATTTATACAATACACTTAAAATCTTGTGCACAAACAGAACACTGACTACATGCTCTAAACACTGTGAAATGGTACACTATACCACAAAATTTTTGTGCACAAAAGAGCACGGGACTCAGTGCTCTATAAACTATGCCCATTATTATCTTTTTCTCAAACACTTCCCAATACAAAAACATTTAGTTGTATAAGAATATTTTATTTTAATATACTGATACTTTATAATTGCCATAACATAACTGATACTAAATTGAGAAAAAACTGACAATAACACAGTACTGTACAAATTTTCGTTAACGATAATAGCAAAAGTCTAGTATATGACCTAAATTCCTGTGGGGGTCATCATGTAATTAAACCAATCAGTAAAGGGTTTGTCCTGCTTCCTGAGGGAGTCTTACCAAAGTTTACCTTTTAGTTGCTGCTTTTACACGTACTTCAGTTATCCGTTTATACAGTACACAATTTATGAATTATTTTCAACAATTATACGTGGATTTACGCCAAAAAAAAAAACAACGAATTATTTTCTGCTACCATACCACCGGCGGGGTTAGAATCCGCGATCTGAGAGACTTAGAACTCCAGACCGACTTAGAACCCAGACCGACGCATTAGCCACTGGTCCAGTGGCTAACAAGTTGGTCGGAGTTCTAAGACTCTATAATCGTGGTTCTAACCCCGCCCGGGGTTTAAGATTTGTTTGCAATTATGCATTACGATTTCGTGAGTCATTATTCCACTACATTATGACAATCTACGATATTGTTTTCAAACAAAAGTAGCCAAAGCATAATTACTTATTCATCAAAGTTCCTAAAGTTGTGAATGAATTGCTTATAGTCACCTGGGATACCATATACACTTAATCTTAATACAAAACTATTAACCAGTGACAATTATCTCAATCTTGTTTGAAAAAATTTTTTGGAGTCGGGATGAAATTTTCATTAGATTAGCTAAATACTATTTTTTTAATCATAACTTTTATGTAAAGGGTAAATATTGGGCGGGGAAACCTTAAATAATGTGACAATAAACATATATAAAAAAATTTAGGCAAAGACGTTTTGACCAGAATAAATGATTATGTTACGTTCCATGGTCTGTTATGCTACGTTCCAGGGTCTGTTATGCTACGTTCCAGGGTTGTTATGCTACGTTCCATGGTCTGTTATGCTACGTTCCAGGGTCTGTTATGCTACGTTCCATGGTCTGTTATGCTACGTTCCATGGTCTGTTATGCTACGTTCCATGGTCTGTTATGCACTTTCCATGGTCTGTTATGCTACGTTCCATGGTCTGTTATGCTACGTCCCATGGTCTGTTATGCTACGTTCCATGGTCGTTATGCTACGTTCCATGTCGGGTTATGCACGTTCCAGGTCTTTTTATGCTACGTTCCAGGGTCTGTTATGCTACGTTCCATGGTCTGTTATGCTACGTTCCATGGTCTGTTATGCTACGTTCCGGGGGTCTGTTATGCTACGTTCCATGGCTGTTATGCTACTTTCCATGGTCTGTTATGCTACGTCCCATGGTCTGTTACGCTACGTTCCATGGTCTGTTATGCACCGTTCCATGGTATGTTATGCTACGTTCCAGGGTCTGTTATGCTACGTTCCATGGTCTGTTACGCTACGTCCCATGGTCTGTTATGCTACGTTCCATGGTCTGTTATGCTACGTTCCATGGTCTGTTAGGGCTACGTTCCATGGTCTGTTATGCTACGTTCCATGGTCTGTTATGCTACGTTCCATGGTTTTATGCTACGTTCCAGGGCTGTTATGCTACATTCCCATGGTCTGTTATGCTACGTTCCATGGTCTGTTATGCTACGTTCCATGGTCTGTTATGCTACGTTCCATGGTCTGTTATGCTACGTTCCATGGTCTGTTATGCTACGTTCCAGGGTCTGTTATGCTACGTTCCATGGTCTGTTATGCTACGTTACAGGGTCTGTTATGCTACGTTCCATGGTCTGTTATGCTACGTTCCAGGGCCTGTTATGCTACGTTCCATGGTCTGTTATGCTACGTTCCATGGTCTGTTATGCTACGTTACAGGGTCTGTTATGCTACGTTCCATGGTCTGTTACGCTACGTCCCATGGTCTGTTATGCTACGTTCCATGGTCTGTTATGCTACGTTCCATGGTCTGTTATGCTACGTTCCAGGGTCTGTTATGCTATGTTCCATGGTCTGTTATGCAACGTTCCATGGTCTGTTATGCAACGTTCCAGGGTCTGTTATGCTACGTTCCATGGCCTGTTATGCTACGTTCCAGGGTCTGTTATGCTACGTTCCATGGTCTGCTATGCTACGTTCCATGGTCTGTTATGCTACGTTCCATGGTCTGTTATGTTTCTTTCCCATGGTCTGTTATGCTACGTTCCAGGGTCTGTTATGCTACGTTCCATGGTCTGTTATGCTACGTTCCATGGTCTGTTATGCTACGTTCCATGGTCTGCTATGCTACGTTCCAGGGTCTGTTAGCTACGTTCCATGGTCTGTTATGGCTACGTTCCATGGTCTGTTATGCTACGTTCCATGGTCTGTTATGCAACTTCCAGGGTCTGTTATGCTACGTTCCATGGTCTGTTATACGTTCCAGAGTTGTTATGCTACGTTCCAGGGTCTGTTATGCTACGTTCCATGGTCTGTTATGCTACGTTCCAGGGCTGTTATGCTACGTTCCATGGTCTGTTATGCAACGTTCCAGGGTCTGTTTATGCTACGTTCCATGGTCTGTTATAGGTTCCGAGTCTGTATGCTACGTTCCAGGGTCTGTTATGCTACGTTCCATGGTCTGTTATGCAACGTTCCATGGTCTGTTATGCAACGTTCCAGGGTCTGTTATGCTACGTTCCATGGTCTGTTATACGTTCCGAGTCTTTTAGGGCTACGTCCATGGTCTTTTTATGCTACGTTCCAGGGTTGTTATGCTACGTTCCATGGTCTGTTATGCTACGTTCCAGGGTCTGTTATGCTACGTTCCATGGTCTGTTATGCTACGTTCCAGGGTCTGTTATGCTACGTTCCATGGTCTGTTATGCTACGTTCCATGGTCTGTTATACTTTCCCAAAGAGTCTGTTATGCTACGTTCCAGGGTCTGTTATGCTACGTTCCATGGTCTGTTATGCTACGTTCCGGGGTCTTTTATGTACGTTCCCATGGTCTGTTATGCTACTTTTCCAGGGTCTGTTATGCTACGTTCCAGGGTCTGTTATGCTACGTTCCATGGTCTGTTATGCTGCGTTCCAGAGTCTGTTATGCTACGTTCCATGGTCTGTTATGCTACGTTCCATGGTCTGTTATGCTACGTTCCAGGGTCTGTTATGCTACGTTCCAGGGTCTGTTATGCTACGTTCCATGGTCTGTTATGCTACGTTCCAGGGTCTGTTATGTTACGTTCCAGGGTCTGTTATGCTACGTTCCATGGTCTGTTATGCTACGTTCCATGGTCGGTTATGCTACGTTCCAGGGTCTGTTTAGCTACGTTCCAGGGTCTGTTATGCACCGTTCCATGGTCTGTTATGGCTACGTTCCATGGTCTGTTATGTTACGTCCATGGTCTATTATTTACTTCCATGGTCTATTATTTTACGTTC
Source organism: Cherax quadricarinatus (assembly GCF_026875155.1). Lineage (NCBI taxonomy): Eukaryota > Metazoa > Arthropoda > Malacostraca > Decapoda > Parastacidae > Cherax > Cherax quadricarinatus. The sequence goes on along the minus strand of NW_026470828.1, from coordinate 8,043 downwards.
CATGGTCTGTTATGTTACGTTCCAGGGTCTGTTATTGTTACGTTCCTTGGTCTGTTTTTGCTACGTTCAATGGTCTATTATGTTACTTTCCCATGGTCTTTTATGTTACGTTCCATGGTCGGGTTATGTTACGTTCCAGGGTCTGTTATGTTACGTCCAGGGTCGTTATGTTACGTTTCCATGGTCTATATGTTACGTTCAATGGTCTATTATGTTACAGTTCCTGGTCTATTATGTTACGTTCCATGGTCTGTTATGTTACGTTCCATGGTCTATTATGCTACGTTCCAGGGTTCTGTTGTGCTATGTTCCAGGGTCTGTTATGTTCGTTCCGGGGTCTGTTATGCTACGTTCCATGGTCTGTTATTTTAAACGTTCCATGGTCTATTATGTTACGTTCAATGGTCTATTATGTTACGTTCCATGGTCTGTTATGCTACGTTCCAGGGTCTGTTATGCTACGTTCCATGCTCTGTTACGCTACGTTCCAGGGTCTGTTATGCTACGTTCCTGGTCTGTTATGCTACGTTCCAGGGGTCTGTTATGGCTACGTTCCCATGGTCGGTTTATGCTACGTTCCAGGGTCTGTTATGCTACGTTCCATGGTCTGTTTGACTACGTTCCATGGTCATTTTATGCTACGTTCCAGGGTCTGTTATGCTACTTTCCATGGTTGTTTGTAACGTTCCATGGTCTGTTATGCTACGTTCCATGGTCTGTTAGCTACGTTCCATGGTCTTTTAAATGCTACGTTCCATGGTCAGTTATGCTACGTTCCATGGTCTGTTATGCTACGTTCCAGGGTCTGTTATGCTACGTTCCATGGTCTGTTATGCTACGTTCCAGGGTCTGTTATGCTACGTTCCATGGTCTGTTATGTTACGTTCCATGGTCTGTTATGCTACGTTCCATGGTCTGTTATGCTCGTTTCCCTGGTCTGTTATGCTACGTTCCAGGGTCTTTATGCTACGTTCCATGGTCTGTTATGTTACGTTCCGGGGTCTGTTTTATGCTAACTTTCCATGGTTTGTTATGTTACGTTCCAGGGTCTGTTATGCTACGTTCCAGGGTCTGTTATGCTACGTTCCATGGTCTGTTGTCTGATTAGATCATCTAAAGTAGCCGAATGATGCTGATTATTCTTTTTGTCAACAGTGACTTTAATTCCTATTGTTTCTGACACATAATTGACAATTTATTTTCATAATATTATGAAGTATATAAGTCCAACAAATTTGGTTTTGTGTTTCTCTGATGAGTGACTTATGGTGGACCAGAATGTTACTTTGTTGTATGACTTAGTTTGATGTTGAGAACCCTGAGAGAGGCTTCCGTGTGTGTGTGTGTGTGTTGTGTGTGTGTGTGTGTGTGTGTGTGTGTGTGTGTGTGTGTGGTGTGTGTGTGTGTGTGGGGTGGTTAGTTTTTGTGTGTGTGGTGTGTGTGTGTGTGTGTGTGTGTGTTAGTTTTGTGTGTGTGTGTGTGTGTGTGTATGTGTGTGTGTGCGTGTGTGTGTGCGTGTGTGGTGTGGGTGTGTGTTGTGTGGGTTAGTTGTGTGTGTGTGTGTATGTGTGTGTGTGTATGTGTGTGTGTGCGTGTGTGTGTGTGTGTGTGTGTGTGTGTGTGGGGTGTGTGTGTGTGTTAGTTTGGGTGTGTGTGTGTGTGTGTGTGTGTGTGTGTGTGTGTTAGTTGTGTGTGTGTGTGTGTGTGTGTGGGGTGTGTGTGTGTGTGTGAGTGTGTGTGGGTGTGTGTGTATGTTTGTGGTTTGGGGAAGGCTGTTTGTGACTTTCACAAAAATTTTTTTTCAGGTGTGGTATTTAAAAACAAAAATGTTAATAACTTTTTCCATCAGACTCGACTATTGATGCAACAAATGACGTTTTTACACTCATGTTAACTCCGTCACGTCTAGAAACCATAAAGTATCTTGACCATAGATGAAGGACTGTCAGCAAATAAACAATATTAAATATCCTCACTTTGACCCCCGCATGGCATAATTGCCTCTTGTAAATCTTTACTCAAATTTTTGTTCTATCATCATCAATCATGACCAAAATTATTATATTGAATACGCAGTGCATACTTTATCTACAATTAAACATTTTCACAGATTTATTATAAATTTTATTTTAATTTGAAATAAATATCAGTCTCGCATGTTTTTTAGAAACTGTACTTTTGTTATTATATCTTAAATAACCAAGAAAATGGTTATTAATAACCAAGAAAAAGGTTATTAATAACCAAGAAATGGTTATTAATAACCAAGAAAATGGTTATTTAAAAACCAAGAAAATGGTTATTAATAACCAAGAAAATGGTTAATAATAACCAAGAAAATGGTTATTAATAACCAAGAAAAAAGGTTAATAATAACCAAGAAAATGGTTATTAATAACCAAGAAAATGGTTATTAATAACCAAGAAAATGGTTATTAGATAACTTGCAACAAAAATTTAATTTAAGAAAATGATTACATGATGATAGAAAGGGCAAAAGATACTGTTTTGGTAAATTTTTTATGCAAAATATGATTGCAATAATACTACCCCCAAATATTTAAGTAAAGATCAGGAGAAATATTTTTTGCTAATAGTGCTATCAGTTCTTCATTATTCAAGATAATTTGGTACAATTATATTCCCTGTGATGTAACTACCTGCATCTATGGTATGTAATCTTATATGAGAAAGTATGAAAGGTAATCTTTGTCACCTATTTTCACTTTCAGTATTATAATTTTGTACCACTATGACAGTGCTGGAGAGTTCAAAATGGTGTCCTGTAATACAAATAAAGGACAGAACAAACTGACAGTGAGTCACATTTGTTTTGCCTAACAGTGCCCTAATGTTGCCTCGTGTGAGGCTACATGGGTTCAGGTGGACTAAAGCTTCCCCAGCCAATAAATTGGTACAGTATTTCTACTATGACTTTATTTTTCCAGTTGTCAATGTAGTATAAAAAAAACAAAACAAAAAGATAATAGCAAAACATGCATATTGGAAGTGGCTAATTTTTAACTTTTTAATAGTGCCATTATATATATATATATATATAAATTATATATAATTTTATATATATATATATAATATATATATATATATTATATATAATATTATTATATATTTTATATATATTATAATTCAGTGGAACCCGGATATCGGCCCCCTGCGTTTATCGGTCCGAATGGTATTTAGGCCGGTATTTGGGCAGAAATTTTGCTCCTTATTTCGGCCGGTACCTCGCAAATTGGCTGTATTATACATAATACGCATCATCCCGACTCCCCCCGGGATGCGTGTAGGTGAGTCAGTCTCCCTGTGTCTCTTGGTGAATGAGTATATTTCTCTGTGCAAATTTATCCAAACATTTCCTTAAAATCCATTGGTTTATGTGCTTATTTATTAAGTGCAATTGTGAAATAAGCCACCATGGGTCCAAAGAAAATTCCCAGTGAAGTTCCTTTGGTAAAGAAAGTGAGAAACACGATGGAATTTAAGAAAGAAGTTACTGAAAAATATGGGGAGTGGGGCGGGGTGCTAGAACTTGGGCCCGAATGTATGGGAAATACAAATCAACAATCACTTCTATCCTGGCAAAGAAAAGAACAAACCAAGGATGCTGATGTGGCGAAAGGTAAACATGTTAACGAAAAAATGATCACAAACAATGGAAGATGTGAAGTTGTTGTTGTTGTTTGGGATCATTGAGAAACAGCGGGAGATGTGTTTCAGAGACGATAATTTGTGAAAAGGCAAAGCAGTTGCATGTGGAACTCGTAAAGAAAATGCCTGGGGAAATAGTGCTGATATTAGTGAATTTAAGGCCAGCAAAGCTGGTTTGACAGATTTTAAAAAGCGTAGTGGCATACACAGTGTTGCAAGGCATGATGAGGGTGCAAGTTCAGACAAACATGAGGCTGAAAAATTTGTGCAGGAATTCAAAAGGTACGTAAAGACTGAAGAATTCTACCCCCAACAGGTTTTTCACTTTGTGGGCGAAAAAGACCTTTTTTTGGAAGAAAATGCCGAAGAGGACCTACATCACACAAGAGGAAAAAGCACTGCCAGGACACAAGCATATGAAGGATAGGCTAACTCCTTTGTTCTGTGCTACGCTAGTGGGGATTTCAAAGTGAAGTCTTACTGGTGTATCACTCTGAAAATCCCAGAGTGTTCAAGAAAAACAATGTCGTCAAGAGTAGATTGTGTGATTGTGGAAAGCTAATAATAAGGTATGGGTCACGAGGCAACTTTTCATTGACTGGGTCCATGTAATGTTTGGCCTGAATGTGAAAAATACCTCCAGGAAAATAAATTGCCACTCAAGTGCCTCCTGGTAATGGATAGTGCCTCTGCTCATCATCCAGACTTGGGTAGATCAATTGTCTAGGGATTTCAGTTTTATAAAAGTGAGGTTCTTGCCTCGTAACACCATTCTCTATCCAGCCCACGGACCAGCAGGTCATTTCTAACTTTAAAAAACTCTACACAAAAGCAGTGTTTCAAAGGTGCTTTGAAGTGACCTCGGACACTGAATTACCCAAAAAAGAGTTCTGGAGGAATCACTTCAATACTACAACTGCATAACCTTATAGGTAAGGCTTGGCAAGGAGTGACTTCCATGACTGAACTCTGCTTGGAGAAAATTGGTGGCCAGAATGTGTTCCTCAAGAAGGATTTTGAAAGGTTTGAGGCTGACCTTGACGACCCTACGCCTGTTGTGGAATCTATTGTGTCTTTGGGGAAGTCCATGGGGTTGGATGTGAGTGGGAAGGTTATGGAAGAGTTAGTGGAGGACGACAGAGAAGAGCTAACCACTGAAGAGCTGCAGCAACCCTTTAACTGGGAACAGCAACAGACCACAGCTGAGGAACTTGCTTTAGAGGAGGAGGAAGGAGAGGGAAGGAAAGGTGCCTTTTTTCAGAGATTTGTGCAATGTGGAGTAGAGTGCCGAGAAATATCACCCTTGACCAAGGTGAAACAAGCCATATCTGCAAACATGTTTAGTGACAAAACCTTGTCCCAACTTCAGGCAAATCTTAAAAAGCCGCCAGAAACAGAGCTCTCGGACAGTTTTTTTTTTGGTGCGAGAGGAGTCCAGTGACTCTCAAGCTGGTCCTAGTGGCCTTAAAAGACAAAGAATGGAAAGAACCCCAGAGAGGGACTTGTTACCTGAAGTCGTTATGGAGGGGGATTCCCCTTCCAAACAATAACCTCTCCTCCTCCCTGTCTTTCCATACACCAACAAGAGTCTTCAATACAGGTATGTAATAATGATTTGAATGTTCATTTAGATGTATTTGTCATTGTTTTGTGTATGTAAAACTATAGTTAAACTTCACAAAATGTATTTTTTTTTTTATTATTTTTGGGTGATTGGAATGGATTAAGTGTATTTACATTAATACTTATGGAAATATTGCTTCGAATCTAGGCCGACCTTCTGGAACAAAATAAGGCCGATATTCGAGGTTCCACTATAAAATATACAGTATATATATATATATATATTTATATATATTATATATATATATATATATTATATATATATATATATATATATATATTATATATATATTGTTACAATTCCTCCTAGTATAACAAAATTTTTAAAGACGAAATACAAGAATAACATTTACAGGTAACATCTAAAAAATAAATTTTTTGTACATAAATGTGGTTGTGTAGTATAAGACATACTTAATTAAGTAGTAGTAAGATAAAGTCAGTCAATGCAGGTTGTAAATTTGTATCAAAAATGGGTGTTCAACAGATGAAGCCCCGTGTCACAGGACGCGGGGTTGACGTATATTGTAACAGAGTGAACTAGCGAGGGTTTAAAAATGTACTGAAGCTTCATTTTTAACGTTATCCTAATTTATTTTTCCATGTATGTGCTTCAATCCAACAAATTTATTTCCCAATCTGAGGATTCCCAGTTACATTGAATAATTTATTTCTTTTCTTCTTTATAAAATTGTTAATTGACCTTCTGACAGGTGACTGATCTCCTTCACATTAATCCTCAACAATATCGTATATAACTCATCAGTCCGGTCTTGAAATTATTCCTCAGTGACATCATATTCTCTCTTCCTCTTCACTCTTATTCTCTTCAATTTATACATTCTCTACATGAATTATTCTATGTATGATCACCAAAAACATGTATATTATACTATGTTGTCAGTATTACTAAACACATGTTGTCAGTATTACTAAAACACATGTTGTCAGTATTACTAAACACGTTGTCAGTATTACTAAAACACATGTTGTCAGTATTACTAAACACATGTTGTCAGTATTACTAAACACATGTTGTCAGTATTACTAAACACATGTTGTCAGTATTACTAAACACATGTTGCCAGTATTACTAAACACATGTTGTCAGTATTACTAAAACATGTTGTCAGTATTACTAAACACATGTTGCCAGTATTACTAAACACATGTTGTCAGTATTACTAAACACATGTTGTCAGTATTACTAAACACTGTTGTCAGTATTACTAAACACATGTTGTCAGTATTACTAAACACATGTTGGCAGTATTACTAAAACACATGTTGTCAGTATTACTAACACATGTTGTCAGTATTACTAAACACATGTTGTCAGTATTACTAAACACATGTTGTCAGTATTACTAAACACATGTTGTCAGTATTACTGAACACATGTTGCCAGTATTACTAAACACATGTTGCAGTATTACTAAACACATGTTGTCAGTGTTCTAGAGATGGTATTTCCAGTATTATAATTATGTTGTTGACATAACGGAAAAAGTGTATGTAAAGTGTATGTAAAGTGTATGTAATATTTTCTCTTGTTCTAAAACAATACAATATAAAAGAAAACAAATACATACAGGAAAAAATGTGATTTTTTCCTGACATAAAAGACGGAGCAGAAAAACTGATCAAAACTAAACTGAAGTGAAAAAGGATGTATGTCTAAACAGGCCTAAAAAAAAAATCAGTGTACATTCTATTGAACTAAGATTTACATTTTTTAGCATTGCCGCTACAGAATTTACATTGCAACAGCAGGATCCTGTCGTGCAAAAGTAACTTTGTAAGAAAAATAAAAAGTAATGATATGAGCAGTTACTTAAACTACTTTTATTATTTTCATTAATATTTTTTATTTTGTTATCCCTTTTATCCTCTCCCAGCAACTACTATCCATCCTATATAAAGGGTAAAATGAAATAATAATTACTATTTAGACGTTTCATATTAATATTGAATCAAGGCAAGCTGTGTTTATGTTTGTATAATGATTAGAAATTGAAATTGGGTTATTTTTTGTATACGATAATAACGGGGCAGGCCTGGGGACAGTAGGTCCCAGAAGATGGATAGGACTAGTACCACTTCCCAGGGGATACTGGTCTCAAGACACTCCCATAGATAGGTAGCAAGGCCGGGTCACCATCTGGAAAGACCCGGGCCGGGAGAGTAACGGCAAATCAAGAAACAACAACAGTATATTAAATTAGCCACATTCGCTCTGTAGACCTTAACCCTGTGCAGTTACAGAAACTCTGACACGTCTTTCCAGTCTCCCTACGATCCCGTTGGGAAGGAATCTCTAGCCTCAGTCATCACCTTCACTCTTTCACAATGCTTGTCATCTTGTAAAGATCAAGCTTCCAGTTGAGTTATCAGTGACTACTAAACTTGCCCTTGGTGCTGCTGTATACATCTGCTTGAAGGTGAAATTGACAGCTATCCACTCTTTGAAGGATTCCTTCATTGTCGTCTGTACTGATGTTAATGAAGTTTGGAAAACTTATGGACGACACCACAGTGAAGGCACTCTGAATGACAATTCAATGTCTCTCCTTCAACTTTCCTGGTGGCAAAACGTACTGTTTTGTCAAACGGTTGGATAAAATCATCACTTTCCTATCAGTGATGACCTGAAGACTCTATCGAGGAAAAAATACTTGGGCCTCCCATTGATAACATTAAACCCAAAAATTTTAAAAGCTTCTTCAAAGGCAAAATTTACCCTTTTCCAAC
>NW_026470827.1:0-13053 GCF_026875155.1 Cherax quadricarinatus | reverse complement strand
CCCATAAAAGTTTTGGTACCGTATACTCTCATACTTTCCCTTCTATGCTTCATGGTAACATTTGTCTCCACAAAACCTCAATGACCACTCCCTTTTTTCCTTCATCAATTCTATGGTTTCCCTCACCCCTTTTAAAACCCACCCACTGACAAGTAACTAAGAAAATCTGTAAACACATTTTCCATTCCTCCTCCCCAATGTGTACCCAATTTTTCTTTACTAAACTTTGCCCCTCTAAAATTTTTAAACCTCTTTGTCCCCCTTCCCCCCCCCCAGAGTTACAATATGCTGCTATGTATGATAATTCTATGTAACTGTATTTGTGTATACCTGAATAAACTTACTTACTTACTATAACAAGTCAGCCGTCTCCCACCGAGGCAGGGTGACCCAAAAAGAAAAAACTTTTCATCATTCAACACTTGCACCTCACTCACACAATCACTTTTTGTAGAGGTGCTCAAAATACAACAGTTTAGAAGTATATACGCATGAAGAATGGTATAAACCCTGGAAATAAATACCGACAAGTTGGTTTAGAAAGACACGTAAGCAAACACTATAACATATTTATTAGAAAACGTTTCGGTCCTGGGACCTTGATCACTTCTAACATACAGAGGTAGAAAGACATTATATATATAGGCGGAGAGTGAGATGTGACGCACGTGACCAGAGGAATGTCATAAGAACATAAGAATGGAGAAACATTGTAGAAGGCCTACTGGCTCATGTGAGGCAGGTCTTTATCAAAACAACCTCTACCTATGATGAGGACGGGTAGACGATGAAATCATGTGACTCCTGTGTTGTTGGGTTGGTGTTGCTTAAGTATCTGTATGCCATGTTTTTGAAATTTTGTATTTTCCCAAATGTTGTTTTTCTATAGTGTCGGTGACGGCGATTGTGAGGCTTCTAGGCCCCGTCGGCGTCTGAGGTTTGGTTCGGTGAGAACGAGTTGTGCCTCATTCCAGTTCATCAAATGCCCCGTGGAGTCTCTGTGGAGGACACAGGCGTACCTTACATCGTCTCTGTTAGAGGCATTTCGATGCTCATTCAGGCGGACTGTAAGATCTCTGCCTGCTCGCCTACATATTTCTTGGGACAGGGAACCACAGGGGATAGTGTAGACGCCTGCTGTAGAAGTTAGAGGTGTGGGGCTGCGTTTCGTAGTGAGGTCTTTAATAGATGAAGTGTTTATGGTGGAAACGTTGATGTTACTCATAGCAAGTGCCCCGGCGAGTATTCGTGGCAACATCGCCACATGGGAGTACTATGAACTGTTTAGGGGGCTGTTCCATGGGCGGTTTGTTGAGGATAGCTTGTGCCTGAGTCTGCAACTCGGAAGAAGAAAGATGGGAACTGAAGACGTGTAAAGGCTTGTGTTATGTAAGTGCATTCTTCTTCTAGAAAACAAGGGGTGGAGATGCGAAGAGCTCTCAAGAAGAAGCCAATGAGGACTCCTCTCTTAGTGGGGTGTCTTGGTGTGAATAAAAGTGTATAAGATCGTCCTTGTTTGGGAGGTTTTCTATACACTTTGAAGAGAAGTTTGTCACTGTCGGGAGATCTGCCCCAGTAGAACGTCGAGGAAAGGAAGTTTGCCATCATTTTCGTGTTCATGTGTAAACTTTATTGATGGTTCAACTGCATTGATCTTGTTGAGAAGGGCCTGGATATTGAGACTTTTCGGATAGAAAACCAATATATCATCAACGTATCTTAGCCAGGTAACGGTGTTGGGAATGAGGGTGCTGAATTTCTCTGTCTCCAGGTTTTCCATGAAGAGGTTGGCAAGAACAGCACTGGCGGGTGCCCATTGCCATCCCAAAGCATTGTTTGTAACAGTTGTCCTGATACTTGAAAAAGTTGAAATTAACACAAAGTTCCACTAGATTGATGAAATCTAGAAGAGGTAAAGGGAGGTCGTGGTTTTCAGTGAGCCTCTGTCTCAGAATGTTGATTGCAGCATCAGTAGGAACATTCTGAGACAGAGGCTCACTGAAAACCACGACCTCCCTTTACCTCTTCTAGATTTCATCAATCTAGTGGAACTTTGTGTTAATTTCAACTTCTTCAAGTATCAGGACAACTGTTACAAACAATGCTTTGGGATGGCAATGGGCAGCCTGCTCAGTGCTGTGCTTGCCAACCTCTTCATGGAAAACCTGGAGACAGAGAAATTCAGCACCCTCATTCCCAACACCGTTACCTGGCTAAGATACATTGATGATATATTGGTTTTCTATCAGAGACGTCTCAATATCCAGGCCCTTCTCAACAAGATCAATGCAGTTGAACCATCAATAAAGTTTACACTTGAACTCGAAAATGATGGCAAAATTCCTTTCTCGACGTTCTACTGTGCAGTCTCCCGACAGTGACAAACTTCTCTTCAAAGTGTTTTAGAAAACCTACCAACAAGGACGATCTTATACACTTTTATTCACACCAAGACAACCGCACTAAGAGAGGAGTCCTCAGTGGCTTCTTCTTGAGAGCTCTTCGCATCTCCAGCCCTTGTTTTTAGAAGAAGAATGCACTTACATAACACAAGCCTTTACACGTCTTCAGTTCCCATCTTTCTTCATCCGAGATTGCGACTCAAGGCACAAGCTATCCTCAACAAACGCCCATGGAACAGCCCCTAAACAGTTCATAGTACTCCCATGTGGCGATGTTCCCACGAATACTCCCCGGGGGCACTTGCTATGAGTAACATCAACGTTTCCACCATAAAACACATCACCTTTTTAAAGACCTCACTACGAAACGCAGCCCCACCCCTCTAACTTCTACAGCAGGCGTCTACACTATCCCCTGTGGGTTCTGTCCAAGAAATTGTAGGCGAAACAGGCTGAGATCTTACAGTCCGCCTGAGAGCATCAAAATGCCTCTAACAGAGACGTTTGTAAGGTACGTCTGTGTCCTCCACGGGGCATTTGATGAACTGGAATGAGGCACAACCGTTCTCACCGAACCAGACCTCAGACGCCGACGGTGCCTAGAAGCCTCCTAATCGCCGTCACCGACACTATAGAATGAAACACTGGAAACTACAAAATTTAAAAAAACATTGGCTTTACATGATACTTAAGCAACACCAACCCAACAACAAAAGGAGTCACATGATTTCATCGTCTACCGTCCTCATCTAGGTAGAGGTTTTTTTGATAAAGACCTGCCCGCATGAGCCAGTAGGCCTTCTACAGTGTTCCTCCATTCGCATGTTCTTATGACATTCCTCAGGTCACGTGCGTCATTTTCCACTCTCCGCCTATATATATAATGTCTTTCTACCTCTGTATGTTAGAAGTGATCAAGGTCCCAGGACCGAAACGTTTTCTAATAAATATGTAATAGTGTTTGCTTACGTGTCTTTCTAAACCAAGGTATGAAGAATACACAACTTTATCCCTCCAAACTGCCAATATCCTAAACCCTCCTTTAAAGTGCAGGCATTGTACTTCCCATTTCCAGGACTCAAGTCCGGCTATTTAAAATAACCGGTTTCCCTGAATCCCTCATTTAAATATTACCCTGCTCATACTCCAACAGCTTGTCAGGTCCTAAATTCATTTGTCTCCATTCCCCTCCTAACACGCTCATGCACGCTTGCTGGAAGTCCAAGCCCCCCCCCACAAAACCTCCTTTCCCCCCTCTCTCCAACCCTTTCGAGGACGACCCCTACCCCGCTTCCTTCCCCTGCAGATTTATACGCTCTCCATGTCATTCTACTTTGATCCATTCTCTCTAAATGACCAAACCACCTCAGAACCCCCCTTCAGCCCTCTGACTAATATTTTATAAACTCCACACCTTCTGCTAATTTCCACACTCCCAAAATTTTTTGCATAATATTTACACCACACATTGCTCTAGACAGGACATCTCCACTGCCTCCCAAACCCCTCCTTGCTGCAGCATTTACAACCCAAGCTTCACACCCACACAAGAGTGTTGGTATCACTATACTTTCATATATTCCCTTCTTTGCCTCCATAAATAACGTTCTTTGTCTCACATATACCTCAACGCACACTCGCTTTTTTCCACATCAATTCTATGATTAAACCTCATCCTTCTTAAATCCATCCGCTGATATGTCAATCCCAAAAATCAGAAAACATTCACTTCTTCTATAGTCCTCAATTTGATATCCAATTTTTTTTTATCTAAATCATTCGATACCCTCATCACCTTACTCTTTTCTATGTTCACTTTCAGCTTTCTACCTTACACACATCTCAAATTCGTCCACTAAACTCTGCAATTTTTCTTTAGAATCACCCATAAGCACGTACATCAGCAAAAATAACTGTCACTTCCCCTTTTGTATTTGATTCCTCATAATTTAATCCCACCCTCTCCCGAACACCCTAGCATTTACTTTTTTACAAACCCATCTATAAATTTTATTAAAAAAACCATGGTGACATTACACATCCCCAAGACCTACTTTTACCGGGAAGTAGTCTCTCCCTCTCTTCTAATACCTAATCTGAGCCTCACTGTCCTCAAAAACTCTTTACAGCATTTAGTAACTTACTTTCCTATTCCATATACTTGCAACATCTGCCACATTGCTCCCCCATCCACTATCACATGCTTTTTCTAAATTCATAGGTGCAAATAAAGCTTTTCCCCACTTTATCTAAATACTGTTTCACATGTATGCTTTAATGTAATTACCTAATTTTACACATCCTTACCCACTCTTAAAACCCCCTTGCTCATCCACAATTCTAATTCTGTCTTACCCCTAATTTTTCAATAATAAAACCCTATCGTACACTTTTCCTGGTATACTCAGTAAACTAATTCCTCTATAATTTTTACCAACTCTTTTGTCCCTCCTTCCCTTTATATAAAGGGACTATACATGCTCTTTGGCAATCCTTAGGTACCTTCCCCTCTTTCATACATTAAACAAAAATACCAACCACTCCAACACTATCTCCCCCTGCTTTTAACATTTCTGTTATGATCCTGTCAGTTCCAGCTGCTTTACCCCCTTTCATCCTATGTAATACCTCATGCACCTCCCCCACACTCACATCCTGCTCATCTTCACTCCAAAACAATGTTATACCTCCCTGGCAAGTGCATGAAATTACTGCCTCCCTTTCTTCATTGATACTTAAAAGCTCCACAGTCTATCCAATACCTCCCGCTCCCCATCTACTAACTCCCCTACTCTGTTTTAAACTTAAAAATACATTCATTCCCTAGGTTTTCTTAACTTGTTCACGTTAAAAAAATTTTCTTATTCTCAGTAAAATTTCTTGACAGTGCCTCTCCCACTCTATCATTTGCTCTCCTTTTGTACTCTCTCACAACTCTCTTCACCTTTCCTTTACTCTCCATATACTCTGTCCTTATATCACTTCTGCTTTGTAAAAACTTCTCAAAAGCTACCTTTTTCTCTTTTATCGCACCCTTTATATCATCATTCCACCAATCACTCCTCTTTCCTCCTGCACCCACCCTCCTATAGCCACAAACTTCTGCCCCATATTCTAATACTGATTTTTTAAAACTATCCCATCCCTCTTCAATCCCCCCCACTACCCATATTTGCACTAGCCCACCTTTCTGCCAAAAGTTGCTTATATCTTACCCTATCTTCCTCCTCCCTCAGTTTATACACTTTCATCTCTCTCTTACTTACTGTTGCCATTTTCCTTTTGTCCCATCTACCTCTTCCTCTAACTGTAGCTACAAATTGATACTGAAGCCTATTCATTAACCCTTTATCCACCAATATACAATCTAACAAACTACTTTCATTATGTGCAATATCATATCTTACATATGTTATATTAACCACATTAGTGATGTATATATTGGAGAGTCATGGTTTCAAACTCAAAATGAAACCAAATCAGAGAAAAATATGAAAATTAAATGTTTACTATTGTAGGTTATAGCTTCAATGGACCTCAAGAAGTCTAGCTAATTCCCCCTAAATTTGTATGTATGACTGTAACTGGGACAGGCAAGATGGATATTCTTCTTCTCAGTGTACAATGAAATGAGTTCCTATGAGCAACTAAGTATTTGTGACATACACTCAACAGTAAATAATTCTATCAAACATATGATTAGTGCAAGTGATCTATAACCAGCTTTGAGTGAAGCAATCAGAAATGAAAAGAAATGGTTAGGTTCATGTAGACACCATTGACTTTTGGCAGCCTCTAAGTTACAACGAAGACCCTAACCAATTGGTCAAAAATTCAGCATAGATTAACCCTTTGACTGTTTCAGTCGTATATATACGTCTTACGAGCCACCGTGTTTGACGTATACATACTCATAAATTCTAGCGGCTTCAAATCAAGCAGGAGAAAGCTGGTAGGCCCACATTTGAGAGAATGGGTCTGTGTGGTCAGTGTGCACCATATAAAAAAATCCTGCAGCACGCAGTGCATGAGACAAAAAAAACTCCGACCGTGTTTTTGGATTAAAACGCCTTCTTTGAGGTGTATTTTTGTATAGTTTTTATGGTTATATTCTTGTTTTCATAGTCACATTTGATAGAATGGAAAGCATATTATAGAAAGAGAGGTGATTTTGATTGGTTTTATTATGAAAAGGACCTCGAAATGGGGAAATAGGGGAAATGTTTGATTTTTTCGATGTTCAAGAGTAAACAAATGATGTCGTCCAATAAATGTCCAACTAGCCATTCTAATATGCAGTCATGAATGGGTCGATGTTATTTATGCAATTTATTTACAAATATTGCAGTAGTCTGCATAACAGTAAATCTTCGATTTATTGTTTGAATAAAAATTCAGAAGGGCCTGGAGACATGACTGATGAACAAAGAAAATGTTATTTTAGAGCCAGGCATGTCTGCAGTGCTCATTCTGGATCTCATTTTGAAATTGGCATATTTTTTAATTTGCATGAAATTGGCCAAATTGCCAATTTCTGACCACTTTATTGGGTAGTTGAAATTGGTAAATGGGCAAGTTTCTTTGACTCAATTGATAGAACAAATGGAGCTCTAAAGAAATGGTTATGAGTTTGGTTGACTGGAACAATGGAATTAGCCGAAAACAGGGCTCAAAGTGGGCGATATCACCGATTCATAAATATCGCCATGGTCGCTAACTTTGCGAGAGCGTAATTCCATGAGCTTTCCAACAAATTTCATACTTTTGGTGTCATTACCACGGGAAAAGATTCTTTATCATTTCATAAGAAATTTTTTTTTTCTTTTGCGACACCAGGAGACACATCAGAATTTGGGGTTTTGACAGTTGAAATCAATTACCCTAATGATCTCAAATGCATATGCTAATTATTGGTGGGTACAAGGTATTTGTTTCTCAGTGTAAAGAAGTAAAAATACTAGAAAAAAAAAAAAATCTTATGAAATTAAGAGAATATTTTCCCAATTGTAATGACACCAAAATAACAAAATTTGATGTTAAAGCTGACGGAATTACACTCTGCGAAGTTTGCAACCTAGACGATATTTACAATCGGCGATATCACCCACTTTGAGCCCTATTTTCGGCTAATTCCATTATTCCAGTTGACCAAAGTCATAGCTATTTCTTTAGAACTCCATTTTTTCTATCGATTGAGTACAAGAAACTGCCCATTTACCGATTTCAAATACCCAATAACATGGTCAGACATTTGCAATTTGGCCAATTTCACGAAAATTAAAAAATATAATTTCAAAATAAGGTCCAGAATGAACAATGAAGATATTCTTGGCTCTAAAATAACATTTCCTTTGTTCATCAGACATCTCCAGGCCCCTCTGATATTACTCTTGCTTTCTATTTTGAATTTTTATTCAAACAAAAAAATAGAAGATTTACTGTTATGCAGACTATTGCAATATTGTAATAATTGTATAAATAATGTCAACCCATTCATGACTGCATATTAGAATGGCTAGTTGGACATTTATAGGAAAATGACATCATTTGTTTACTTTTGAACATCAGCAAAAATCAAACATTTCCCCTAATTTGAGCTTCATTTTATGGTTCTTTTCATAATAAAACCAATCAAATCACCTCTATTCCTATAATATGTTTTCCATTCTATCAAATGAGACCAAGAAAACGATTATACAACCATAAATACTATACGAAAATATTCCACAAATTCGGCATTTTAATAAAATAAAAAAACGGTAGTTTATTTTTTTTCTTCTAATTATGCACCGTGTGCTGCAGGATTTTTTTTATATGGTGCACACTGACCACACAGATCCATTCTCTCACATGTGGGCCTACCAGCTTTCTCCTGCTTGATTGAAGCCGCTAGAATTTATGAGTACATATACGTCAAAAGCAGTTTAAAAGGAGTTTAACATTTCATTGTTACTCAAGATACGTCTTGTGATGAAAAGCTTATCCATGAATGAAAAGGAATAGCACAGTTGCATGAAGGCAAATCCAAGATTCTTTTTTATCACTAGTTTCTCACCCCAGAAGAATAAATTTATAAGTCCAGTGATCCACCAAAAATGCAGCATCTCTATCCAGAACAGATCCATTAAAAATGCACCATCTCCATCCAGAACTAAACTTTAACAAATTTACTTAAATCCCTTCATTGATGTCAAATTGTTCACACACTATCACCACACCAATCATAAACACACCTCTAGTTTGTAAAAAATCTTCTCTAACCTGCTCTCACATGCCTTGAAGGTTATACAGAGTGCGAGGTATGGGTTTCTCGCAAACTATATATGCTGAGAATTTACTTTCATTCCTACTTTAGTAGTTGAGGTAGTCTCGACTTATGGTGTACAGGTTAAAAGTACAGTGGACCCCCGCTTTACGATCAGCCCCCAATGCGGCCAATTATGTAAGTGTATTTATGTAAGTGCGTTTGTACGTGTATGTTTGGGGGTCTGAAATGGACTAATCTAATTCACAATATTCCTTATGGGAACAAATTCGTTCAGTAATGGCACCTGAACATACTTTTGGAATGAAATGATATCGTTAAGGCGGGGGCCACTGTTTGTCTTAATGGCTTTAGTAAAGTCTTAGTTTTATTGGGTTTAAAGCTCATCAATACATCACATTTGTGTTCTGGATGCTCAGCATCTACCTTTTAAATGCTTTTATATGCTTCCTATAATGACCACCTACACCATGTTCCATCCAATTAAAATTTATGCTCTCTCTTGATCAACTATTTTCCCCATCCTTTCAAAGTGAGCAGACGATCTTAACCTCACTCACACTAGGAATGACACCTTTCATACCATGCCAGTGTCTTTAATTTCTTCATTATTTACTCACTGATCTCAAACATGTCATCTCCTCAGCCTCTGGCCTCCTTCCCACAGCAGCAGCATCAATGACCATGTCTCTTCCATACAAAAGTGTCAGCACTACAGTATTCTAATACATTTACAGTTTTGTGTTCCAGTCATAATTTCAGTACATTTCCAAAGATTCCTCAAGACCTCCAGGCATCATTTTTTACTTATGTTTCGGTTCACTTTCTCCTCAGTAAACAAATTCACTTCAAAACATCAAACACAATTACAGTGGAACTCTACTTATGAGTTTAATCTGTTCCGTGACCTTGCTTGCATCTTTATTTTCTTGTCTGTAGATTCAATTTTCCTTATTTAAATTAACTGAAATGAAAATTAATCCGTTCCTGGTGGAATTCCAGGCACGACAAAATACTTGAACCTTTCCCTATTATCAACTCTATGGCTTACCTATCTATCAAATTCATCTAATATGACATAATAAACAACATTAATAACATAGAAAACATGATATATACCCTAGAATGAATGAAATACATGTATGTCATTACATATTTGAGTAGTGGTAGTGGAGGTGTCAGCACAGTGGCCATTGTTCCTGCTCCTGACTATACTGTATACTTACCCATACTCTTATTATAACAGAAAATGGAGTGTTTGTAAAGCACACTATTAAATCACTACACAGTTTCATAAGGAAAACAACAATAATAATAATAATACAATAATAAATACAGTGAACCCCAGCCATACGATATTAATCTGTTCCTGAGATCTCATTGTAAGCCAAAATTATCGTTTAGCCGAATTAATTTTCCCCACAAGAAATAATGGAAATCAAGTTAATCCGTTCCCGACACCCCAAAGTATGAAAAAAAAAAAAAAAATTTTACCACATGAAATATTAATTTTAATACACACAAACTGAAGACATGCACAATTACTACTCTACTAAGAATAGAATATATGACACTTACCTTTATTGAAGATCTGGTGATGATTGATGGGATGGGAGGAGGGGGAGAGTGTGGAAGTTATTGTTTAGAAGGGGAATCCCCTTCCATTAGGGCTTGAGGTAGCAAGTTTCTTTTCCGGGGTTACTTCCCTTCTTTTAATGCCACTAGGACCAGCTTGAGAGTCACTGGACCTCTGTCGCACAACAAATCTGTCCATAGAGCTCTGTACCTCCCGTTCCTTTAAGACTTTCCTAAAATGGGCCATAACAGTGTCATTGTACAGGTTGCCAACACGGCTTGCAGTAGCTGTGTCAGGGTGATTTTCATCCGTAAAGGTTTGCAGTTCAACCCACTTTGAACACACTTCCTTAATCTCTTTTTTCAATTCCATACTAATTCTTGCCTTTTTACCACAGGGATGACTTATTTTGAAGTTACAAGCACTAAAAACACTGATATAATGTGAAATGTACCGAATGTATGCATAGATGCGACTGCACTGGCTAGCTTAAACACTGGCGCTGAGGCCACACGTGGGACGCGTCCCAGACGAATCACATAAGGCAAGTTTTTTATCGTGAGGCGAGGCAAAATTTTTGCGTTCAAATGCTTCGTATGGCGGATTTTAACGTAACGCAATGCTTTCGTAAGGCAGGGTCCACTGTAATTATAATAATACAGCATTTATCTTGGAGAAGAGATGCTGGCAAAGGTTGATGAGGTAGAAAAGATGCTGTCAGAAGTTCATTTCATTTCTTTCATTTTCCTATCACTTAATCGCTTAACCTTTCAGGGTTGGTCCCGTATAGTACGGCTTGCATGCCAGGGTTGGTGCTGTACTAGTAGGCATAAATTCTAGCCCCTTCAAATCTAGAGGGAGAAAGGGCTGGAAGGCCTACATATAAAAGAAGGGGTCCTATGTGGTCAGTGTGCGCAGTATAAAAAAAAATCCTGCAGCACACAGTGCATAATGAGAAAAAAAAAAATCCGTTCTGTTTTTTTGGGTTTTAAAAACAGTGACTTTGCACTGTATTTTCGTATTCTATTTTGGTTGTATTCTATTTTTCCCTGGTCTCATTTTATAGAAGGGAAAGACATATTACAGAAATTGAGATGATTTTGATTGGTTTCAAAATGAAAAGTACCTTGAAATTGAGCTCAAAGTAGCAGAAATGTTCGATTTTTCCCAAAGTTAAAAGGGTTTAAACATATCATGCCATGCGTCCAATACACGTCAACGGGTTTCAGTCTAATATTTTTTCAGAAGTGCGCTGACATTATTTATACCATTTCTACAGTAATGCAGTAGTTACGTAACATAAATTTCTGTTTTTGTGAGAATAAAAATTCAAAGCGAAAGCAAAAGAAATGTAACAGAGGGCCTTGGGACGATTTAATGAACAGAGGAAATGTTATTTTAGCGCCAGGAATATTGGTTTATTCGGGGACCCTATTTGGAAATTGGCATCTTTTGAAATTTGTGTGAAATTGGCCAAAATTGCCAATTTCTAACCACTTTATTGGATAGTTGAAATCGGTAAATGGTGTGGTTTCTTGTACTCATTTGATAGAAAAAATAGAGTTCTTCTAGCAAAATAGGTATGATTTTTGTCAACTGGTACATTGGAATTGGCTGAAAATAGGGCTCAAAGTAGGCGAAATCGCCAATGCGTAAACATCGTGAGGGCCGTTTAAAATTCGTGAGGCATTTAAATTTGTTAAGTTTTCCGTCAAATTTGTTACCTTGGTGTCATTATGATCAGGGGAAAAAATTCTCTATTATTTCATAAGATTTTTTTTTTTTTTTTTCGAAAAATTTCCCCCCCTGAGAAAAAAGTTTAGGAGAGGGGCCCGCTGACCCCGAAAGGGTTAATTGCTACACTCTTAATGGTGCGCTTTTAATGGTGCGCTCTTAATGCTGCGCTCTTAATGCTACACCCTTTGTGTTTATCAATGATTTTATGCCCAAGTTCCACGGAAATATCCTCTTTTTCCTCTCAGCACTGTCCTTTGCACTTCCTTTCTTAGGACCCAAAGGGTTTGAAACAAGAAATTCTGCAAAATAACAGCATGAAATGCAAGGAAATCACGAGAATTATCTCCAATGCCAGTTGAAGGACAAGCGGTCCAAGTGTTGTTTTCATACACGTAATGCCATCTTGTGGTGGTGTTCTCAAACTCGCTTATAATTATTATAGTATTATTTATTATTATTAGTACGTACGTTTATTGTAATAATTTATACACCCACCATCCGACTTACGACCGAGTTCGGTTCCAAGAAGCCGGTCGTAAGTCGAAATGGTCGTAAGTCGAACTTTACTACTGAATAACAAAACATTTTTGTAATGACTTCATTTTGTTTTATTTTGGTATTTCATGCTTTACTTTAATTTTTTGCTGTTAGTACTGTATTTTATACTGTTAGGTTTAGGATAAACACTGTGTACAACACAAATAGTTGTTTATTTCCCAGGGAAAATTTTGGGATAAAAAACACGGTCGTAAGTCGAGTGGTCGTAAGTCAAGCAGGTCATAAGTCAGTGGTAGGTGTATTATTTTTACGTATATTGTTATATTTTTTTTTCAACAAGTCTGTTGTTTCCCACCAAAAGGGAGGGTGACCCAAAAAAAAAATCCCCAAAAAGAAAATCTTTTATCATCATTCAACAACACTCACCTCACTCACACATAATCACTGTTTATGCAGAGGGGCCAGAATACAACAGTTTAGAAGTATGTACATATAAAAATACACAATATTTTCCCTCAAACTGCCAAAATCCCAAACCCCCTTTAGAGTGAAGGCACTGCACTTCCCCCAAATTC
>NW_026470826.1:0-11870 GCF_026875155.1 Cherax quadricarinatus | reverse complement strand
ACTACCATCCTGTGGTAGTAGGTTGGTAACAACCACCCAGGAGGTACTACCCCTGTGGTGGTTTGGGTTTTAACCACCCGGGAGGTACTACCACCTGGTAGTGGTTTGGGTAGACAAAAACCACCCGGGAGGTACTCCCATCCTGTGGTATTTGTTGGTAGATAACCACCCAGGGGCACTACCACCTGTGGAGAAGGGGGAAACAACCCCCCGGGGAGGTCTAAAATCCTGTGGTATATTTTTGGTAATAACCCCCCAGGGAGGTATCCCATCCTGGGGTAGGGGTTGGTAACAACAAAAAACCCAGGGGGGTACTACCGTCCGTGGTAGTGGGTTTGGTAGACAACAAAACCCCCGGGGGTGATGAAGGGGGTTTTTAAAAAAACCCGAAAAGTTGAAGATTGAGACATTAGGGAAATATTTAGACAGCAACCACCCAGGGGAGTACTCCCATCCTGTGGTGTATTTTGGTAGACAACAACCACCCGGGGGTACTATCTCCTGTGGAGTGGGTTGGGTAGACAGCACCACCCGGGGAGGTACTACCACCCTGTGGAGTGGGTTGGAAAAACAACCCCCGGGAGGTACACCACCTGTGGTTTAGGTTGGTAGACAACCACCCAGGAAAGTACTACCATCCTGGGTAGTGGGTTGGTAGACAACCACCCAGGGAGGTACTACCATCCTGTGATAGTAGCTTGGTGACAGCAACCACCCGGGGGTACCCCCATCCTGTGGTAAGGTGGCGACAGTAACCACCCAGGGAGGTACAACCACCTGTGTAGTGGGTTGGAAGACAACAACCACCCAAGGGGTACCCTCCTGTGGATAGGTTGGTAACGCCCCCCAGCAGGGAGTACTACCATCCTGTGGTAGTGGGTTGGTAGACAACAACCACCCGGGGAGGTACTACCACCTGGGTAGTGGGTTTGGGTAGATAACCCCCCCAGGGGGGTACACCATCCGTGGTATAGGGTTGGTAGATAAAAAACCCCCCAGGGAGGTATAACCGTCCTGGGGGTATGGGTTTGGTAGCCCAAAAAAACCCAGGGGGGTACCCCGTCCTGTGGTAGAGTTGGGTAGACAAAACCACCCGGGGGAGGTATACCCCCTGTGGTATGGGTTTGGGTGACAACAACCACCCAGGGGTACTACCATCCTGTGGTATGGTTGGTGACAACAACCACCCAGGGAGGTACCCCATCCTGGGGTAGTGGGTGGTAACAAAAACCACCCAGGGAGGTACAAACCCCCCCTGTGGGAGGTTGGTAGATAACCCCCCAGGGGGGTACTACCGCCCCTGTGGAGTAGGTTTGGTAGACAAAAACCACCCGGGGAGGCACTACCATCCGGTGTAGGTTTTTAGACAACCCCCGGGGAGGTACTACCACCCTGGTGTGGGTTTGGTAGATAACCACCCAGGAGTTACCATCCTGTGGTAGAAGTTTGTGACAAAAACCCCCCAGGGAGGTACTACCTCCTGTGGAGTAGGTTGGGTAGACAACAACACCCAGGGAGGTACACTATCCGGGGAGTAGGTTGGTAGACAACAACCACCCAGGGGGGTATCCCTTTCCCTGTGGTAGTAGGGGGAAAACAACCACCCGGGGAGGTACTCCCAAACCTGTGGTGTGGGGTTGGTAGACAACAACCACCCAAGGTAACCACCTGTGGTATGGGTTTTGAACAAAAACCCCCCCGGGGGGTACTACCATCCTTTGGTATTAGGTTGGTAGACAACCACCCAGGGGGTACTCCATCCTGTGGTAGTAGTTGGAGACAACAACCCCCCCGGGAGGACACCATCCTTGGTAGTGGTTGGTAGACAGCAACCACCCAGGAGGTACTCCCACCCTGTGGAGTAGGTTGTAGACAGCAACCACCCAGGGGGGTACTACATCCGGGTAGAGGTTGGTAGCAACAACTACCCAGGGAGGTATACCATCCTGTGTAGTGGGTTTGTAGACAGCAACCCCCAGGGGGGGTATACCATCCGGGGGAGTATTGGTAGACAACAACCACCCGGGGAGGTATAACACCCTGTGGTAGGGGTTGGTAGACAACCACCCAAAAAAGTACTACCACCGGGGGTAGTGGGTTGGTAGACCCCCCCCAGGGGGGCTACCATCCTGGGTGTAGGTTGGTAGAAGAACCCCCCAGGGGGGTACACCATCCTGTGGTAGTGGTTTGGTAACAGAACCACCCAGAGAGGACTACCATCCGGGGTATAGGTTGGGCAGCAACCCCCCAAAGGGAGGTACTCCTCCTGTGGTAGTAGGTTTGGGTAGACGAAACCACTTGTTTATCTAGGGGGAAATATTGTGCACTCTAACAGCATTTTTCAAGGGAGGGAAATTGCTGACCAGAAATTACGAGAACCTTCCGGCAACAAAAATTTGGAGATAAAACCCTCAATTACGGGACGCTTGGGGTTCCTAAACCTGTTTCCCGGGAACGCAGGAGGGAGAATACATGTTATTTCCCCCGGGAAAAAATCCTAGGGGGACTAGTACCGAATTTCACACGAAAATACTCACTCGAAGCAAAAGATTTGGCGCGATGAAAACCCCCCCCAATGAAAAGCGGGGTGTCACTAAAATTTAAGAGACCATCATAGGTTCGGGGGCCCGAGACTGTTAAAAAGCCTCCCAGCATACAAAAGGGGGATTACCAAAAACCCACTGGCAGTCTTCAAGCTGGCACTGGACAAGCACCTAAAGTCGGTTCCTGACCAGCCGGGCTGTGGCTCGTACGTTGATTTGCGTGCAGCCAACAGTAACAGCCTGGTTGATCAGGCTCTGATCCACCAGGAGGCCTGGTCACAGACCGGGCCACGGGGGCATTGACCTCCGGAACTCTCTCCAGGTAAACTCCAGGTAAACCCAGGGAGGTACTACCATCCTGTGGTAGTAGGTTGGTAGACAGTAACCACCCAGGGAGGTACTACCATCCTCAGGTTGTAGGCTGGTAGACAGCAGGTGATGGTTAGAGAAGCTGGGTGACACTCAGACACCCACTATAATAGATGACAGAGCAGAGCAGCAATACAGCAACTGGGACACATCAGCTGGGAGACTGGGCACATCAGGCGCCTCTTGAATGGCAAGGTGAGCTTTGTGACTTCTCGTTCCAGATATTTACTTTAACTTCACACAAAAAATATGGTAACAAATGGTAGCATAACGGAAAAGTCAAAAGGCCCATGAGAGTGGACCTACTACAAAAATAATAACCACCACCGCTTAGACACTTTGTCATATAGGGAGGGTAATGAATCAGAAGGGGTAATAATGGGAATAAGCAAAATAAGGGAGTAAAGGAAAGAGTGGGAGGGAAGGAGGTAGGTAGGTAATGTGACAGGTCAGTGACAGGAGCCGTAAGCAATGTGAGGTAACTCACCACCTTCCTCTCATTACCATATACATTACCCACTCTTCACTCACTCCAACTTACATAAGTAAAATAAAATATAAGAATAAGAAATAACGGGGACAATGAATATTACTATTCTATTAAACACAGTTTATTATTAAGTCCTTGTACAATAATATATTTTGGAACATGAGAACACTATTGGGTTTAGATCACTGGGTATTGTACATAAGCAGTGAGACGGGTTACAATTTAACTGATGAAACAGAATATTTACTTACAATAGAAGTTTAGTGTACAGTTCACCACAGGAACCAAGTCAGACTCTAGCCACAGGTCCCAAGTCCTGCACAGCACGAGCACTGCTCCAAGCCAGTACTCTGCCCAGTGTCTCCAACAGTCTCCCCCAGAGACTCTCTAGCAGACTTCTAGCAGAGCTCTGTACACAGGCCAGAGCTCCACCAGAATCTCCTCCTTAGCTGTTTCCTTGAGCTTATATGGTCCTTAAAGCACCCACCTAAACTCCAGGTTTTTGGGGGTTTCATCCCCCCCCCTGAGGTGTACACCACATGTTTTAAGACCCAACACCTACATTTATCACACAAAAGGTAGACTTCTAAAACAACGAGACCTGACGTCTGGCACCAGGAGTCTTCTACATTCTAACACCTATCTGCCAAGCAAGAAGTGTGACAATTTACATTGGTTAGTTAATAATAAAAAATTTTATTTTGACATGATACATGGTTGTACAAAGGAAATTTATTATAGTTGACTGTAACATTCCAAAAGCCCCTTGTATGCAGAGCATTTGGGAAACAAACTTAAAATTAACTTCAGATTAATGAGGCAAAAACAGATTAAATGTTCATTAGATGAGTTAGTGAGTACAAAAGAATTGAGTATTAATAATAATGCTATGTGAATTTAATAAGTCAGTAGAGAATAATCACAGTTTGAATTATTTTAAAAAAAATTACAGTATTACAATAGAACAATTTAAACAATTTACAATATAAAGTATTACAATTGAGTACAGTGGACCCCCGCATACCGATGGCATCACATAGTGTTTAAATCCGCATACCGCTTGCTTTAATCGCCAAAATTTTGCCTCACATACCGCTTAAAAACCGCTCACCGATTTTCGTCCGAGACGCTTTCCAATGTGCGGCCTGAGCCACGCTCACATGTTCCGCCGGTGGCATTGTTTCCCAGCCAGCTCCGCGGTAACATCCAAGCATACAATCGGAATATTTCATATTATTACAGTGTTTTCGGTGCTTTTTCTGGAAAATAAAGTGACCATGGGCCCCAAGAAAGCTTCTAGTGCCAACCCTACAGAAATAAGGGTGAGAATTACAATAGAGATGAAGAAAAAGTCATTGATAAGTATGAAAGTGGAGTGCGTGTCTCCGAGCTGGCAGGTTGTAAAATAAACCTCAATCAACCATCGCTACATTGGGGGTACAGCTGCTGCTGCTGCTGCACTGTCAGCTGCTGCTGCTGCTGTAGCATCGTCTGCTGCTGCTGTAACATCGTCTGTTGCTGCTGTAGCATCGGCTGCTGCTGCTGTAGCATCGTCTGTGCTGCTGTACCACCGTCAGCTGCTGCTGCTGCTGTAGCATCGTCTGCTGCTGCTGTAACACGTCTGTTGCTGCTGTAGCATCGTCTGCTGCTGCTGTAGCATCGTCTGTTGCTGCTGTACCACCGTCAAGCTGCTGCCTGCTGCTGTAGCCCCGTTGTTGGTGTGGCTTTTGAGAATCCCAAAGAAACAATTAACCCAGGGGGATTTGCCACCCAGGATAACCCAAAAAAGCCCAGTGTCATCGAAGACTGTCTAACTTATTTCCATTGGGGTCCTTAATCTTGTCTCCCAGATTTCAACCCACACAAGTCGACTAACACCCCGGTGAACAGGGAAAAATGCCTGGGAACTAGTGCTCATATTGGTGAATTTAAAGCCAGCAAAGGTTGGTTTGAGAGATTTAAGAATCGTAGTGGCATACCCCAGTGTGATAAGGCATGGTTCTGGAAGAAAATGCCAAACAGGACCTACAGTACTCAGGAGGAAAGGCACTCCCAGACACAGTGTTCCATCAGTCATTGCTGCATCTTCAAAAAGGTAAGTGTCATTTATTCTTCATTTTTGTAGACTAGTACATGCACAATATATACTGTGCATGTACTACTCTACTATTGTGCATGTATTTCCCTTTTCTTTGTGTGTGGGGGAAAAAGTATATTTCATGTGGTAAAAAAAATTTTTTTTTCATACTTTTGGGTGTCTTGCACGGATTAATTTTATTTCCATTATTTCTTATGGGGAAAATTCATTCACATACCGATTATTCGCATAACAATTACCCTCTTGCACGGATTAAATCGTTATGCCCGGGGGGGCCACTGTATTTAAAATGATTAAATCTGAAATTCTAATTTTTAAGTATTACAGTACAGAATTACAAAAGAACAATTTTACAATTTACAATAAAGAATTTATTATTATAATCAAAAAGAACCACTAACCACAAGGGCTATACAGCATTACAATATGAAGTATTACAATTTTGTATTCAAAACTATGAAATTTGAATATCGTTAATTTTGTAGTAATGAGTATGTACATGATTAAGCAATCCTCAGCAAAATATCCAGTAATGAAATTGAGACCTCATTAGTAATTTTTTGTGTAGCTTTTGAGTAGCTGGTAGGTATGAAGTACGGTATATCTGTTTAATTTTGGGTGATGAGATTTTCTAAGTAGGGCCTTAAATTGATTTGCAGACAGGGGTCCTTTAGTGTGTTCTGGTAATGAGATGGCCACGAGGAATATCGTAGAGTGATTTGTGTCTTGCATTATGGTTGTGTGTTCTGATGTAGTTATCAAGAGGGAGTTTGAGAGGAGGGTTTATATTTGAGTGTAGTGTTCTGTGTATGTAGTAGGCGCAATAGTAAGTGTGGATATTTTGTATATTAAGTTAAGATTCTTGACAAGTGGAAGAGTGTGCTGTCTAGTACAGGAGTTTAACAATCCCTACATCACATTTGGAAGTTATAGATCCATCTACCAACTTTTCCTGTTATTCCTTTATCATGCATTTTGTGCACTATTACACCACAGTCACACTTGTCAAAGGCTTTTGCAAAGTTTGTGTATACTACATCTGCATTTTGTCTGTCTTCTAGAGCATCCAGGACCTTGTCATAGTGGTCCAGTAGTTGGGACAGGCAGGAGCAACCTGCTCTAAACCCATGTTGCCCTGGGTTGTGTAATTGGTGGGTATCTAGATGAGTGGCAATCTTGCTTCTTACAACCCTTTCAAAGATTGTTTATGATATGGGATGTTAGCACTATCTGGTCTGTACTTTGTTGTTTCTTTACTTCCCCCTTACCTGGAGAGGGTTTTAGGGGTCAACGCCCCTGCGGCTCAGTCTGAGACCAGGCCTCGTGGTGGATCAGGGTCTGATCAACCAGGCTCTTACTGCTGACCGCGCACAAACTGATGTATGAACCACAGCCCGGCTGGTTAGCTACAGGTCGGCCATCACTAATCCGGCATCATCGAGACCTGTAGGGTGCCAGATTAGTAACTTTGCAGGGATTACCCAATTTATGCCCTATTTTTAACCCCTTCCATTGTTCCAGTCTACCAAACTCATAGCTATTTCGCTAGCATTCCTTCTGTTTAAATTCAGCAAGATTTATATAAGCGTTGCACTGGACCTTTGCTTCAGTGCAACTCTTGCAAGAATAGACCTTGCAAGGGTTCTTGCAAGATCTCTTCTTGTTTCTGGTTTGTTATACAAAATAGCTAGCTGGTTTATTATGCGTTCAAACCCATTGACTACATGATGGTCTTTAAGGACCTCAATAGAAATACAGTGGTCCCTCGTTTTTTGTAATTAATCCGTTCCTGGAGCCGTTACTATAAAAAAAAATTTACGATTTACGAATCAATTTTCCCCATAAGAAATAATGTAAATACAATTAAAATTCCGTTTCCTGACACCCAGAAGTATAAAACGAAAAATTTTTAACATGAAATATACATTAGTACAATAAACAATACAATGAGAAATGATGAATGAAACATTAACAGCATAACACTTCCCTTTATTGGAGATTCTTCTTAGTGTATGGGAGACTGGGGAGGAGAGAGAGTGGATTGTTTATAGTTTGGAAGGGGAATCCCCTTCCATCAACAACTCAGGTTCCCATTTGCTTTTCTGGGGTTGCTTCTCTTCTCTGTTTCTTAATGCCACTAGGACCACCTTAAGAGTCAGTGGAGTCCGGGTCTCACAAAATAACTGTGAGAGAGCTCTGTTTCGGGCGTCTCTTTAACATTTCCCCTAAAAGCCCAAGACTTTGTCACTGTACATGTTGCCAACCGGGCTTGCAACAACCTTGTTAGGGTGATGTTTCTCCATAAAGCTTTCCACCCTTACCCCACATAGTAAAAATCTTTTTAAATTTTCTGAAGAAGGCACCTTCTTCCATCTCTCTTCCTCCTCTCTGCAGCAAGATTCTGAGCTGCGATGTGTTGCTCTTCCTGCTGAGCTGTTGCAGCTCCTCAGTGGTGAGCTCTTCATTGGGTGGTTTTCCACCAATTCTTCCACATCCTCCAAACTCACATCCAACCCCATGGAACTCCCCAGTGCCACAATTGATTTTACAACAGACATAGGCTCATTAGGGTCAGTCCCCAAATCCTTCAAAATCCCTCTTGTCGACACAATCTGGCCACAATTTTCTCCAGGCAGAGTTCAAAGTCCTGGTAGTCACTCCCTCCCAAGCCATACCTATTTAAAGGGGTTTTGCAGTGGAGGATGCTGAAGTGTTCTCCCCCAAAATTCCCCTTTGGGTCAAGCGAAATGTCTGTGGTCACAGTCAAGCACCTGTGAAACACTGCTTTTGTTTAGAGTTTTTTTTAAAGTTTGCAATAACCTGCTGGTCCATGGGTTGGAGGAGAGGATGGTATTCGGGGGCAAGAACTTTACTGTGATGAACCCAAACTCCTCGAAAATTAGGTCATCCAAGTTTGGAGGTATGAGCAGGTGCATTGTCCATTACTAGCAGGCACTTGAGATCCATTTCTTTTCCAGGAGATACTCCTTCACACTAGGGCCAAACACTTCATTGAACCACTCGATGAAATTTCCCTCGTGACCCATGCCTTACTATTAGATTTCCAAAACACACACAATTTACTCTTCATAACATTGTTTTTCCTGAACACTCTGGATTTCAGAATGGTACACTAGTAATGGCTTCACTTTGAAATCCCCACTAGCATTAGCACAGAACATTAGCGTCAGCCTGTCTTTCATAGGCTTGTGTCCTGCATTGCCTTTTTCTCTTGTGTAATGAAGGTCCTCTTTGGCATTTTCTTCCAAAAGAGGCCTGTTTCGTCACAATTGAACACTTGTTCAGGTTTCAGTCCTTCAGCCTCTATGTACTCCTGGAATTCATGCACATACAGTGGACCCCCGCATAACGATTACCTCCAATGTGACCAATTATGTAAGTGTATTTATGCAAGTGCGTTTGTACATGTATGTTTGGGGGTCTGAAATGGATTAATCTACTTCACAATATTTCTTATGAGAACAAATTCGGTCAGTACTGGCACCTGAACATACTTCTGGAGTGAAAAAATATCGTTAACCGGGGGTCCACTGTATTTTTCAGCTGCCTTGTGGTCCGAACTGGCAGCCTCACCATGCCTTACCACACTGTGTATGCCAGTGCGGTTCTTAAATCCCTCAAACCAGCCTTTGCTGGCCTTAAATTCACTCACTTCACCACTATTTGCAGGCAATTTCTTTACCAAATCTTCATGCAACTGCCTAGCCTTTTCACAAATAATCGAAGTCATAAGAGTATCTCCTGCTAATTGTTTCTAATTTATCCACCCCAATAATAACTTCTCAACCTCTTCCAGTACTGGTGATCTCATTTTTGTCAGCATAGTTACTCCCTTTGCAACAACAGCATCCTTTATTTCCTTTTTCTTGGCCACTATGGAACAAAAGGGTTGTGGGGGTTTTTCTAAAACATCCTGGAACAGTTCACCCACACTTGTACCACTTTCATATTGTTCAATGATGGTTTTTTTAAAATTTCAATCGTATTTCTCACCTTCTTTACCACAGGTTTGGCACTAGGAGCTTTCTTTGGGCCATGGTAGCTTATTTAGTACTTGCAAGCACTAAAATAAATGGAATATTAGGGAAATATTTCGCTGGAGCACGTGAGGGGACCTTTGCTCACTGGTAAACAATGCCAGACTGGCTGCCGCCCCGGCTCCGCAGTGGGTACGCGTCCCGGACGAACTATGACTCGCGAGTCAACCTATAAAAAGCGAGCCCAATGTTTATACGAAAATACCCCTATGATTGGCGAATTTTACGATTCCCGGGGGACTACGAAAAGCGGGGGACCACTGTAAGTCACTTTGTCTAACTTTTTTGAGTTATCCTAAGTTCAAAACACTATGTGCTATGTATGATGTGGCATGCAAAGAGTACGTAACCTTTATTCGGCGCATGTACCACCCTCATTTACAGGCTATCTCCCCAACCAGCGAACCAGGTTGCTAAGAGTTGATGATGGGCCCCGTCGTTCAACTAGGACCAGGTTTTAGCCAAAAAGAAAAATGGTTTTGGCAATCGCAGGGGTTTTATGTGGGTACCGCTCTCCTGTCTCCCCTTTGTCATTCCCATTCTAGAGCTGGTTGAAGCAGGGCTGCTATCTTGGGGCTTCTATTTCTGCTTTGCTTACCGTGGGTGCACTATACTTATCACTGAAACATAGTGTACATATTGCTGTTCTAAATTGGTGAAGGATAAAAATAAGTCAAAATTTTTTCTTGCTGTGTTTATTTTGCTCCATTACACCCGGGATAACAGGCCATTTGGAATCCTGGGTTGTAATATATGATAATCTATGTAACTGTATTTGTGTATACCTGAATAAACTTACTCATTTACTTATTTTATTCTGTCAACTGAGTACAAGAAACAGCCCATTCACCTGTTCAACTACCCAATAAAATGGCCAGAAATTGGCATTTGGCCAAGTATTGCCGGATTACTGATGGGAAATGGATTAGTGATGGCCAACCTGTATACACAGACTTTTTTGAAAGCATTTGACAAGTACAACCAATGGTGTAATAGTGCACAACTCCATGATAAAGGAATAACAGGAAAAGTTTTTAGCTAGATCTATAAGTTCCTGACAAATAGAACACAGAGTAATAGTAAACAGATTAAAGTCTGAGATGGCCCCCACTGAAAAGCTCTGTTGCACAAGGCACATTCCTCCCCTCCCATCCTGTTCCTCATCCTCATATCTGACCGCTGTAAACCATAGCTCCATGTCTTCCTTGGCGGATGATACCCGAATTGCCATGATAGTGACCTCCATCCCAAAAAACTGCTAGACTCCAAGCTGACATTAACTAGATCTTTAAATGGGCTGCAGAAAATAGATATCACCTTTGAAGACCACAACAATCTATCTACCTCAATCTGCTAGAAAAAAAGGTAGGATGCATAATAAGAACCTTCAAAACTAGGGGTGCAAGCCCATGCCTGTCCACTAGGCCGGAATTTTTTCTGCACACTAACTGCCCCCCTTCAAGGCACGAAACTGCGACCTGAAGAATGTTACAGAGAACATTCATGGCACACATAAGTACAATAAAGCACCTAAATTACTGGGAATGGTTGAAGTCTCTTAATTTATTTCCCTGGAATGCAAGTGAGAAAGATACATAATATACACTTGGGAAAATCCTAGAGGGGTTAGTACCAACTTGCACACAAAAATCATCCTGCTAAAGCAAAAGACTTGGCAGGAGATGCAACATTTCCCCCCCAAAAAAAGCAGGGGCACCATGTGTACACTGAGAACCAGCACAATAGGTGTCGGGGGCTCAAGACTATTTAACTGCCTCCCAGCATAAATAAGTGGATTACCCAAAAGACCTTTGGCTATCTTCAAGAAGGAGCTGAACAGGCACCTAACGTCAGTGCCTGCTCAGCCCGGGCCCGTGGGTTTATATGTTTACACGCTTCCAGCAGATCAGCCTGTTGATCAGATGACCACCAAAGACTTAGTCTCAGACTGGGCTGTGGGAAAGGTTGCCCCCCAAAACTCTCTCCAGGTATATTCCAGGTATGCCCTGAGTCCTTTGGCAACTATCAACCAAGTGTTTCGGTCAGGATTGATAGTTTAATGTTCTGTACATGTAGTGTGCACAGTAGTTGAGTGAATGTTATGTATATTAAGTAAGTTTAGGCCTCTGAAATGAAGAGTAATAACTTACTGCTGCTTTCTGTTGAGTTATTGAGATCTTTTTCGTCCTTTAATTTTTTAATAATAACTATACTATACACTTTACCAGGTATACTCAACAGGCTTATTCCCTGTAATCTTTACACTTCTTTGTCCCCTTTTTTTTTCAAAAAATACATCTTCCAACCTATTT
>NW_026470825.1:0-11658 GCF_026875155.1 Cherax quadricarinatus | reverse complement strand
ATATTTCATTTTAATTAATAGGTCTAAGAAAATTTGGATTTTGGGAGGGGTGGGTTAAAAGGGGGGACTTTGGTGGCCCCTAGGTGTCCCAAATTCCTACTTGTCTAACTGATAAATAATAATTATCTTTATTCATTTACTGTTATGTACATAATGATACATTCAGATAAATGTAATTTTCCACAATAAAAAACGGCAAAAACAATAACAGAAAGAGGGACGGTAAGAACCGTAAGAGTAACAACAGTAGTATAACGGTGAAGAAACAGTAACAATAGTATAACGGTGAAGAAACAGTAGTATAACGATGGTAAAAACAGTAACAGTAGTGTAACGGTGGCAAAAACAGTAAGTATAACGGTGACACAGTAACAACAGTATAACGGTGAAAACAGTAACAGTATAACGGTGAAAACAACAGTAGTATAACGGTGACAAACAGTAACAGTAGTATAACGGTGACAAAAACAGTAACAGTATAACGGTGACAAAACAGTAACAATAGTATAACGGTGACAAAAACAGTAACAGTAGTATAACGGTGACAAAAACAGTAACAGTAGTATAACGATGACAAAAACAGTAACAGTAGTATAACGGTGACAACAGTAACAGTATAACGGTGAGAAAAACATTAACAGTAGTATCACGGTGAGAAAAACAGTAACAGTATCACGGTGAGAAAAACGGTAACAGTATCACGGTGAGAAAAACGGTAACAGCATCACGGTGACAAAAACAGTAACAGCATCACGGTGACAAAAACAGTAACAGTATCACGGTGACAAAAACAGTAACAGTATCACGGTGACAAAAACAGTAACAGTATCACGGTGAGAAAAACAGTAACAGTATAACGGTGACAAAACGATAACAATAGTATAACGGTGACAAAAACAGTAACAGTAATATAACGGTGACAAAAACAGTAACAGTAGTATAACGGTGACAAAAACAGTAACAGTAGTACAACGGTGACAAAAACAGTAACTGTAGTATAACGGTGGCAACAGTAACAGTATAACCGTGACAAAAACAGTAACAGTATCACGGTGAGAAAAATAGTAACAGTAGTATCACGGTGACAAAAGCAGTAGCAGTATCACGGTGACAAAAGCAGTAACAGTATCTCGGTGACAAAAACAGTATCAGTACCACGGTGACAAAAACAGTAACAGTATCACGGTGACAAAAACAGTAACAGTTGTATCACGGAGACAAAAACAGTAACAGTAGCATAACGGTGACAAAACAGTAACAATAGTATAACGGTGACAAAAACAGTAACAGTAATATAACGGTGACAAAAACAGTAACAGTAGTATAACAGTGACAAAAACAGTAACAGTTGTATAACGGTGACAAAAACAGTAACAGTATAACGGTAACAAAAACAGTAGCAGTAGCATAACGGTGACAACAGTAACAGTATAACGGTGAGAAAAACAGTAACAGTAGTATCAAGGTGAGAAAAACAGTAACAGTATCACGGTGACAAAAACAGTATCAGTATCACGGTGACAAAAACAGTAGCAGTATCAGGGTGACAAAAACAGTAACAATAGTATCACGGTGACCAAACAGTAACAGTAGTGTCACGGTGACAAAAACAGTAACAGTAGCATCACGGTGACAAAAACAGTAACAGTTGTATCACGGTGACAAAAACAGTAACAGTTGTATCACGGTGACAAAAACAGTAACAGTTGTATCACGGTGACAAAAACAGTAACAGTTGTATCACGGTGACAAAAACAGTAACAGTTGTATCACGGTGACAAAAACAGTAACAGTTGTATCACGGTGACAAAAACAGTAACAGTTGTATCACGGTGACAAAAACAGTAACAGGTGTATCACGGTGATAAAAATAGTAACAGTAGTATCACGGTGATAAAAACAGTAACAGTAGTATCACGGTGATAGTGACAGTAGTATCACGGTGATAAAGAGTAACAGTAGTATCACGGTGATACAAACAGTGACAGTAGTATCACGGTGATAAAGAGTAACAGTAGTATCACGGTGATACAAACAGTAACAGTAGTATCACGGTGATAAAGAGTAACAGTAGTATCACGGTGATACAAACAGTAACAGTAGTATCACGGTGATACAA
Organism: Cherax quadricarinatus; assembly: GCF_026875155.1. NCBI lineage: Eukaryota > Metazoa > Arthropoda > Malacostraca > Decapoda > Parastacidae > Cherax > Cherax quadricarinatus. The sequence goes on along the minus strand of NW_026470825.1, from coordinate 9,539 downwards.
ACAGTAACAGTAGTATCACGGTGATACAAACAGTAACAGTAGTATCACGGTGACAAAAACAGTAACAGTAGTATCACGGTGACAAAAACAGTAACAGTATCACGGTGACAAAAACAGTAACAATATCACGGTGACAACAGTGACAACAGTAGTATAACGGTGACAAAAGCAGTAATAGTATAACGGTGACAAAAACAGTAACTATAACGGTGACAAAAACAATAACAGTATAACGGTGACCAGTAACAGTAATATAACGGTGACCAAACAGCAACAGTAGTATAACGGTGACAAAAACAGTAACAGTATACCGGTGACAAAAACAGTAACAGTATACCGGTGACAAAAACAGTAACAACAGTAGTGTAACGGTGACAAAAACAGTAACAACGTATTAATTCAATGTTTTTTAATTACTTTTTTGTTATTAAAATTTTAAAGAAACAAAAATCCAAAATGATATTAATGCTGTTGATGATACTTAACATAAATTATTATTATAATCAGAAAGAAGCGCTAAACCACAAGGGTTAAATGAAAACAATATAAATGATTATAATTCTTGGCATAAGAACTATCATTGGTGTAGTGCATCGCTAATGATAATTATCATATTAATATAATTCAGAACGGACACACACAAAACACACACACCCACACCCACACCACACACCACACACACACACAACACACACAACACACACCCACACACACACACACACACACAACACACACACATTTAGTGTAGATTACCTGTAAGGGAAATGAAAGTAAGCCAAGGCAACAGGAGAAAAAAGCCCTGTGACAAAATACTGAAAGTATCGGATAGTAAAAAAGGATCTACGATTTAATATTAACAAAAAGTTTTTCACTGATCTGTAAATGAAAATTGGGAGAAATAAATATGTTCACTGGCAAGATATGAAATAATTTCAAATATATGGATTCTGAAAGTTAAGAAAAGTTTTCTATAAACTTAGGTCGAAATTGATATAGGCAGCAGTTGTTTGGTGGCCACACTGGAAAAATTCAGTTAATACGGGAAATTTCCCAGAAGAGCTGAAAATTGGCTGTCAGGTGAGCAAAATGAAATGATAAAGATGATAGCAGAAATGTTGCCACGTTGGACTGATAGAGGGACGGACATAACACATATAAGGTCTGTAGAACTGATAAGAAAGAAGATCTCTTAGTAGCTGTAAAGAGATAGGGCCCGCAGTTGAAAACTGAGCAAAGAGTGCGGGGGAGGGAAAATTGTTCTTCTCCAGCTTGTCCTCTTCGCTTTCGGGCTGAGGGGGCGCCTGGGGGCAAAAGTCTTGCTTTCTCTGGTGCGAAATTCCTGTTTCACCAAGATGGCTGCCAGCTACGCGGAGGAGCAACCCGTGGTTTTGGGGACTTGTTAAAGGGGCATATACCCACGAATGCCCTGTATATTCCCACGATTTAGGGGGACACGTTGGGGCTTGGATGTGGGGTTCACGGAATAGACTGAATGGATCATCACGATCTTCATAAAGTTCTGCACAGTGGGGGCATATAAAAGGGGCGGTTGACTCAGTACCAGGAGAAGAACATCATCGTATCATCTGGTCGGGAGGTACGCCTGCGGGATGCCTCAAAGTACTACCCCTGGGTGAGGATCCGCAACGTTCCTTTCGGGCAGACGATGTAGATTATCAGAGAGACATTTCAAAGATATGGTGAGGTGCATGACATTACTTTAGTTCGATGGAGGGGAGGGGATCTATGAAGGGTTGCCGGCTGGATCTTACACCGTCAAGATGTCTTTAAGAAGACCTATTCCATCGTATGTTGTCCTGGAGGATTTTGGGGACACAGCTGTACGTGCCCTACGCGGGACAACGAAAGACGTGTCGCCTGTGCGGCGCTTTTGACCACATGGCGGCCGGATGTGGTAAGCAGCAGCGCCGCGGCCTTGGGAGCGGCAAGTAGCCACGGAGTCTCAGGCGGAACCTTTACCGAAGAATTTGAGTGTGGCAGGCAAAGGTAATTGGGCGGACGAAGTGGAGGGCGTGTTGGAGAATTGTGTGCCCACTACCAGTGGGCTTCGGATATTCCCCCGCAGGCGGGCCCGGGAGTTGAGCAGCAGCCTGTGGGGGTGGGAGAGACCGGTGCTCCACAGGAGTTATCTACGCCCCTACAGGAGATGATTAAGTCTTCCTGGACGTCCCTGCGGAGGAGAACCCAGCTACGGGACAGGAGCTTTCCCTGACGGTTGAAAGGACTTGATTGAGCAGATTCCAGAGCCTCGGGGGTCAGAGCCTGGCATGTTGCAGTTGATACAGGTGGAAGCTGAGGTGCACAAGGGCAATGGAAATACTGATATGGAAATTGAGGGCACATCTAGAAAGAGGGCTGGAGGCTCGTCGGATGAGGAGGTTATAACACCAGCTCAGCGTACAGGGACGAAGACGTGGGCAGGAGTGATTAAGAAAGGGCGGAGTAGTGTAAAGGGGGGGGAGGGGTACAGGCGGGAAAGAGTGTACGAGAAAAGACAGAAGCAGCAAAAAGTGGAACAGACAGGACACAGAGACATAGAGGAAAGCCACCCTTTCTGAATCTTTAAGTGTCTAACGATAAACGTGATGGCCTTAGAGCTGACGGAAACGAGTATGGTTGGAGGATGTTTTGCGGCGTTTTAATATTGATGTGTGTTTTATTAAAAGAACACAATTTCAAGTATGGCAGAGAGTTGAGGCTGAACGGTTTTAGGATGTATGTTGGTAGTTCAGGGAAATTAAAGGGTGGGGTGGCAGTGGCAGTGAGGGAGTCCAGCCCATTCCACATGCTCAAGTGGGAAGCGGGAGGGGGGGGGAGGGTGGTGAGGGGGGAAGGGATATGGGCGAGATTAGAGTATGTTTTTGGGGATATATATGCCGGCAGATAGTAACATACGGGTTAAGGTAAATTTTGTAAGGGAGGTTTTGCTTTTCTACATGGGGGGTTTTTACCAATGGTTTCTATAATAGGTGGGGTTTGGGAATTTGTGTAATCAGGAAAAAGGGGATGTGGAACCGAGAGGGGCGGGGTTGTGTGCTTGGGTAATTGAGGGATTTGTTGAGGGTTTGCAGGGGTTTATGACATAGTCAGGGGCGATGGGTGGAAAGTAGAGCACACGTTTCTGCGGAGGGGTTATGCTGCCAGGTTGGATCGTATATATATAACTCGAGATATAACAGTAGAACGTGTAAATGACGATAGATTTAGGTTTTTGGGGACCATCGTGCCGTTTTGGCAGAGATGGCATGGGAAGGGAGGGTTCGTAGGTATGTGGGTATTGGGAAAAAATGAATGTGAGGCTACTCCAGGGAGAGGAGGAGGGGTTGTTTTTTAGGGAATGGTGGAAGCAACTATGGGAGGCTCGCAACAAAGAGGAGGATGTTTTGGAATGGTGGGGAGAAGCACGCTAAATTGCAGATTAGGGACTATTACCAGCATAGGGGAAGGGAGAGGCGAGGTGGAGGTATGGTTTACAGAAATATTTAGAGGGGCAGCTAAATGATTGTTATGAAGGGGAGGGGGGGCTAGACATGGAGAAATAGAGGTTTTAAGGGGAAGATTTTGAGGGATATACAAAACTCTCGTTTTGATGCGATACGTGTGAGGGAAGGTTTAGAGGGGGTTCTATGGGGTGAAAAAACCGTTCAGGATGTGTTTTGAGGAGATTTAGGAATAGGCAACAGATGACCACGATTATGGGATTAGAGGTGTGTAAAGGGGTGGGGGGATATTGGGTGGGGCGGGGGTACTTAGTACCCGATGGAATGAGCAATTAGCTGATTATTGGTTTAGGGAGAATTTTAAGCAGAGGGAGGGTGGGGGGGAGGAGGGGAGAGATTCGGGGAGAAGGAATTCGGGGTTTTTTTAGGGGAGGAGGGGGAGGGCGGTAATAGAGGGTAGGATCAGTGAGGAGGAGGTGGAGGAGGCGATTAATGGGCTTGAGTAGGGGAAAAAAGGCCGGGCATTTTATGGAATTCCTAATGATTTCTATATTACCATTGGATTGTAAAGAAGGGATGTCTGGTCCGGTTGTTTTAAATGTATGAAGGAAAGAGGAGTGTTGGGGGAATGCAGGGCACGGGGGTATAGTAGTTTTGGTCTATAAGGGGGGGGGGGGGAAGACCTTGGGTGCTTTTAGGCGATCTCCCTCATGTGTGCAGATTATAAAGTTTTGCGGGAAGGTTTTAGGTAACCGTATGAAAAAGGTGCTTGACCGGAGTCCTACATAGAGGACAGTGTGGAATTCCAGGTCGAAGTATGCTGAGGGGCATGGAAGAATTAAGGATTTTGTGGAGGGTAGACAACGGGGGGGATCTTGGGGATTGATTGGATGCAGGCTTATGACAGTGTAAAATAGACATATGTTGTGGTGGGATTTTGAAAAAACAGGGTTTTGGTGATGAGATGGTGCGCTGGGGACTACTTTGTATACGCCTGCAACGGCAGGGGTTTAGGTTAATGGGAAGTTAGGGTTGCCAGTGCAGATGGGAATGGGTTTGCGACAGGGTTGCCCCTTGTCTCAAATCCTCTTTGCATGCAGCAGGACCCTTTTTATAGGCTTATAGAGGAAGGAGTGTGGGAACAGGGAGAGGTGGGTCCTTTGGGAGATTTTGGTATTGTGGGGTATGTGGAAAGACACCACATTTTTTTTTTGGTTGGAGGGGAAATAGGATTGGGGAATGTGGGGCGTATAAATAGAGATTTTTGGTGGGCGACAGGGATGAGGGTTAATGGAGCAAAGTCAAAGTTATTAGAAGTAGGCCGTGGGTGGGGGGGGGTTTGGGGGAAACAGTATGGGTGGAACGTAGTGGATAGAATTACGATATGTGGGGTTGTGTATATGGCGGACGCTGGGGAGGCACAGAGAATAAATTCCAAAGAAGTAGTGAGTAGAGCGATGGGTAGGATGCGGGGTGGAGGGGTGGGGATATAACATTGCAGCAGAGGGTGGTGGTAGTAAATACACTTGTGTACAGTAAAGGGGGGGCGTGGCAGAAAAAATATCCCCCGAGGTCGTGTGATATTCAGGAACTGGGAGAGGGTGGTTTTGAGGTATGTGTGGGGTTATGGGAAGCCATGGCTACGGAAGGAGGTGGTGACGATGGGCGTGCGGCAGGGTGGCTGGGTCTTATACCTTTGGACACACGAGTGAAGGCAGTGTATGTGAAGCAGCGATACTTGAGGGTGGGAGGGGAGAGGGGTAGAAGGGGGGGAGAGGTCATGAAGGATGTGCGAAAATGGTGGAAGGGAAAGGAACTACTGGAGTGTGAAGATATGGTGCGAAATTTGTTGGCATAAGGGAAGCAAAAAAAGTTAAGGGTAAGTAGGCTTGGGAGGATAGGTAGGCAGGATACAGTGATACAGGGAGTAGCTACATACCCAATGTTTGATTGGGGGGCTTTGGGAAGACTTTCGGAAGATCAGATTAAAGCCAAGGGTTCGTGAAGTGGTTATAGATTCTTTTTGGGAATTCTAGTACAAGGTCAGTGTTAATAGAATGGGTTATGTAGGTGCTGGCACTTGTTTGCATTGTGAGGAAGAGGAGACGGCTTTTCATGCCCTATATTTTTTTGAAACCCTTTGGGTTTTGTAAGGGCTTGGTTAGCGAGGGGTTCTGGGTATAGTGGCAGGAGGGGAAAAGAAACAATTTCGACTTTGAGGGCTTTGCATTTCGATGTGGGAGGGTTTCCAAGGACATTCGGAGGGCCCGTGATGTATATAGTGGCAGATTTTTTGTATGTGTCTTGGTGCATGGGGGGAGGTGGGGGGTGAATATAGGGTGCGGGCGCTTGCGGCGAGTGTGTATCGTACAGTATGCAGAAATAGGCTACTATATGGGAGGTTGTGGGTAAATATTTTCCCTTGGTTTTCGTAATCTTCGGGAGGTGTAATGTTAGGGTTTGGTGTAGTTTAGAGCTGGATTGGCTTTGGTTCTCCCTAAACTGGCATTTTTGTTCTTTTTGAGATTAGTGGAGGGGTGGAAGGTGGAAAAAAAAGTGTGTGGTAGTGGAGCATATGGGTGAAAGTCGTTAGGAAAGGGGGGGGGCGTAGGGGGGAGTGAACTGGTGACATTTGGTTGAGACAGGGGTTTTATGACTTTCGACGTCAGGTTTCGAACGTGAGCATGGAAGGAACGTGAGTTTGTGTTTTTTTTTTTTAATACAGATAGCATGGGGTCAGGGGATGGCAGGGGGTGGCTTTTTGAAATGTCTTTTGCCAGGTTGGTTTTGTTCATGATTGAGGTAGTACTGCCCGGGTTTATGTTTTATTAGGAGCCATAAGTTATATTGTGTAACTTTAGTGCATGACAGAGTAAGTCTGATATTGCTCGGAACATTGTTTAAATGGCTTTAGATTTAAAGGCATAATACATCATAAGTTTGCATGAAGTGTATATAAATAGACTTAGTACTGAATTAACATTGTATAAAACTTTTATATTTAGCATAAGATGTTTTGGGCGTTTTTGTATTGTGTAAAAGTTATTGTTGGTCCATTTATTTGAACAATTTTTCATATTTTGTTATTGTTTGTTAGTTTTTAGTTATTTATTAACTTTTATAAAATGTAAGTTAGTAAATGCTAAGATCTGTTAGTTTGTATGTAAATAACTGTCAAAAAAAATAACATGATTCTTTTTGATTTAGGTTATACAAATTTTGTCATGTCATGTGTATAAATGTACATTTTTTCAGGCTAAGTACATGAAAAGGGGGGGGGTTACCACTATTATGTGGCTGCAAGGGTTTATCATCCTGCACATTGAAAGGGATTGAGAGAGAGATACTATAGTGTAAGGGTTTAGTTCAATGGATTAGGTATATTTTGTGGTGAGATTATAAATTGTGTAAGTTTTGTTTTCTTGTCTTTTGACAAAAACAGTTTTTATGTCTATATTTTGGTACCATGTAAGTTTTCAATAAAATATAAAAAAAAACTTCTCACAGTGGTTGAGCAGTGGAATGTATTAGAGGAGTTAGTAAGTGTTGCCAAAACTGGAAAACTGAAAAAAGTAAGATTTACAGAGTATTAAAGACGGGACACGACAAAAATATAACTGCTCCTGTAGCATGTACACGTAGGTGATTATAAATAGGGAATTAGTTACAAATAGGTAGTTACTCACATGCGCGCGCGCGCGCGTCACTCGAACGAGGGTAAACATAAGAAAAATGAAACCCGGAAGAAGAGAGAACGAGAATAAAGTGAGGGAGAAAGACTGTTAGGGGATTACAGGGAGGAAAGGGAGGGAAAGATTAGAGAGGGACGCATGATAATAGGGTAGGGGAGGGGAGAGATAGAGAAAAGGGGAGGAGGAGGAGGGGAGGAAACAAAAGCCCTGATGGTGACAACCATCATCACCGTCATCACCACCATCACCACCGCTGCCACCAACACTATAACCACCAATTCCAGCAGCATCAGCAACATCAGCGGCAGCATCAACATCAGCAATAACATGAAAAGCATCAACACCTGCAGCATCAACTGTATAAGCAGCGGCAACAGCAGCAGCAATAAAATCAACAGCACCAAAAACAAAACTACCACCCCCATCACCTCCCCCCCCCACTACCCCCACCTCCACTAAACCCCCACCTCCACTACCCTCACCTCCACTACCCCCCCCCTCCACTACCCTCACCTCCACTACCCTCACCTCCACTACCCCCACCTCCACTACCCCCACCTCCACTACCCCCACCTCCACTTACCCTCACCCCCACTACCCCACCTCCACTACCCTCACCTCCACTACCCCACCTCCACAACCCCCCCCTCCACTACCACCACCTCCACTACCCCCACCTCCATACCCCCACCTCCACTACCACCACCTCCACTACCCCACCTCCACTACCCCCACCTCCACTACCTCTCCCCACTACCACCACCTCCACTACCCCCACCTCCACTACCCCCACCTCCACTCCCACCACCTCCAACCCCCACCTCCCTACCCCCTCCATACCCTCACCTCCACTACCCCCACCTCCACTACCCCCACCCCACTACCCTCACCCCTATACCACCACCTCCACTACCACCACCTCCACTACCCTCACCTCCACTACCACCTCTCCCCCTACCCCCACCTCCACTAACCCCCACCTCCACTACCCTCACCCCCCCACTACCACCCCCCTCCACTACCTTCACCTCCACTACCACCACCTCCACACCCTCACCTCCACTACCACCACCTCCACTACCCTCACCTCCACTACCCTCACCTCCACTACCACCACCTCCACTACCCTCACCTCCACTACCACCACCTCCACTACCCTCACCTCCACTACCACCACCGCCACTATCACCTCCACTACCCCCTCCGCCACTACCACCACCTCCACTACCCTCACCCCCACTACCACCACCTCCACTACCCTCACCTCCACTACTCCGACCTACACTACCCCACCCCCACTACCACCACCTCCACTACCCTCACCTCCACTACCACCACCTCCACTACCCTCACCTCCACTACCACCACTGCCACTACCCTCACCGCCACTACCCCCACCTCCACTACCCCCCACCGCCACTACCACCACCTCCACTACCTCACCCCCACTACCACCACCTCCACTACCCTCACCTCCACTACTCCCACCTCCACTACCACCACCTCCACTACCCCTCACCTCCACTACCCTCACCGCCACTACCCCACCTCCACTACCCCTACCGCCACTACCACCACTCCACTACCCTCACCCCCACTACCACCACCTCCACTACCCTCACCCCCACTACACCCACCTCCACTACCCTCACCTCCACTACCCTCACCTCCACTACCCCCACCTCCACTACCCCACCTCCACTACCCACCACCGCCACTACCCCCACCGCCACTTACCCCCACCGCCACTACCACCACCTCCACTACCCTCACCCCACTACCACCTCCTCCACTACCCTACCTCCACTACCCTCACCTCCACTACTCCACCTGCACTACCCTCACCCCACTACCACCACCTCCACTACCTTCACCTCCACTACCACCACCTCCACTACCCTCACCTCCACTACTACCACCTCCACTACCCTCACCTCCACTACCACCACCGCCACTACCTCACCGCCACTACCCCCACCTCCACTACCCTCACCGCCACTACCACCACCTCCACTACCCTCACCCCCACTACCACCACCTCCACTACCCTCACCTCCACTACTCCCACCTCCACTACCACCACCTCCACTACCCTCACCGCCACTACCCCCACCTCCACTACCCTCACCTCCACTACCTCCCACCATCACAGTACCAGTACCATCACAACCACCACCACCGATCGTTAGCGCACTCAGCTCACAAACTGAGGTACGGAGTTCGAATCTCCTCCGGTACGGCTGAAAAAAAAATTAGGGATGTGTTTCCTTAAGACACCTGCTGTCCCTGTCCCTGTTCACCATCAGTTTAAAATGGGTACCTTTGGGTGTTAGTCGAGGGGTGGGGTGCATCTTGGGAAAAACTGACCTGTTTGCCAAAAATGCTC
>NW_026470824.1:0-12055 GCF_026875155.1 Cherax quadricarinatus | reverse complement strand
AGCCAAAATACCTTTTATCTTCTAAATTAGAGCCCCTGTTTCCATGTGCCGGCCATCACAGCGGGACCTGATGATATCCACTCAGTATGCTACAAACCATTTCCGTTCTATGGCTCTTCCCATTCTTTTACATCTTTTCAATCTAATTTGGTAGTGAGGGTTTCTCCCACAACATTGGAAATCAGCTATTGTACTATCCTTTCACAAACTGGGCACCTCAGGGCTTGACACCTCTCACTATCGGCTCATTGCCCTGACCAATGTGGTCTGTAAGGTGATGGAATGATTGGTGAATAGACATCTGATGTGGTTCTTAGAGACACACAATAGCCTTTCCCCTCGCCAATATGGCTTTTGCAAAGGCCTCTCTACTTAAGACCCCTTTCTCCACTTCAATACATATTTTCAAAATGCCTTGCTAACAACCACTCTGTCCTAGCAGTCTTTTTCGGTCTAGAGAAGGCATATAACACCACCTGGAGTTTTAACATTATAGTCCAAGCCCACTCCTTAGGCCTTTGCAATAATCTACCAACTTCATCGCTGCTTTCTTGTCAGACATTTTCAGGTCCATATTGGCACCTCACTTTTCTCGGACATTGTACAAGCTAATATAGTGTATAAAAAATATCTATAGATGGAAAATACTGTGAGGTCAAGTTTGTAATCTGCTTACTGCAGTAACCAAGAATTCTGCAGTGAAATATTCAGTGAACAACAGTATTGAAATACAGTGGACCCTCGACTTACGATCATCTCCCAACTTGAACAATTATGCAAGTGTATTTTTGCAAGTGCTTTTGTAAGTGTATTTTTGGGAGTCTGAAACAGACTAATCTAATTAACAGTATTCCTTATGGGAACAAATTCGTTTGGTAACGGCACCCAAACAGACTTCTGGAATGAATTAATATCGTAAGTCGGGGATCCACTGTATTCAGTGAACAATAGTAGTGAAATAAGTGCAGTAAGAGAACACTGGTGTCATTACTATAAGTCTAAGACTAATCATTCTTTAAACATTTATTAAAAATATTCCCACAACAATGGTAGAGCTTAACATACTTTAGTTATACCTATACAGTGGACCCTCGACCAACGATGGCATCAATTAACGATAAATCTGACCAGCGATACATTTTAACGCAAAATTTTTGCCTCGACTAGCGCTAAAAAACTCGACAAATACTATTCGTTCTGTGTGAGACGCATCCACTTCTGGCCAGTGTTTACAAGCCAGCCAGCCACCACGGTCGCTTCCAAGCATACAATCGGAACATTTCGTATTATCACAGCCTTTTTAGTGATTGCACTTGCAAAAACTAGTCACCATAGGCCCCAAGAAAACTTCTAGTGCCAACCCTACAGCAAAAAGGGTGAGAATTACTATGGATATGAAGAGATCATTGCCAAGTATGAAAGTGGAGTGCGTGTCTCCGAGCTGGCCAGGTTGTACACAAAACCCCAATCAACCATTGCTACTATTGTGGCCAAGAAAATGGCAATTAAGGAAGCTGCTCTTGCCAAAGGTGCAACTATGTTTTTGAAACTGAGATCGCAAGTGATAGATGTTGAGAGGCTGTTATTGGTGTGGATAAACGAAAAACGATAGCAGGAGATAGCATCTCTCAAGCGACATGTGTGAAAAGGCTAGGAAGTTGCATGAGGATTTAATTAGAAAAATGCCAGCAACTAGTGGTGATGTGAGTGAATTTAAGGCCAGCAAAGGTTGGTTTGAGAGATTAAAGAATCGTAGTGGCATACATAGTGTGATAAGGCATGGTGAGGCTGCCAGTTTGGACCAAAAAGCAGCTGAAAAATATTGTGCAGGAATTCAAGGAGTACATAGACAGTGAAGAATTGAAACCTGAACAAGTGTTTAATTGTGACACTGACAATGTTGTGAAACACTTTAGGAATGTCATAAAGGAACGGGAGGTACAGGCCTCTATGGACAGATATGTTGTGCGACAGAGGTCCAGTGACTCTCAAGCTGGTCCTAGTGGCATTAAAAGAAGAAGGGAAGTAACCCCAAAAAAGGACTTGCCACCTCAAGTCCTAATGGAAGGGGATTTCCCTTCTAAACACTAACACCATCAACACACTCCCCTCCTCCCATCCCATCAATTATCACCAGATCTTCAATAAAGGTAAGTGTCATGTAACTGTGCATGTCTTCTTCAGTTTGTGTGTATTAATATTAATATTTCATGTGGTAAAAAATTTTTTTTTCAATAATTTTGGGTGTCTTGCACAGATTAATTTGATTTCCATTATTTCTTATGGGGAAAATTAACTCGACTGACGATAATTTCGATTAACGATGAGCTCTCAGGAACGGATTAATATCGCTGGTCGAGGGTCCACTGTATAGTCTTTATGCTTTAGTTTCTCTTGTTCATATGTGAGGAATTGAGTTCTTTGAAACCTCTGTGTGTCTTGTTAATTTGCTAGTAAAGGCAAAGAAATTTTTAAAGCAAAGGAGACATAAAGGTCAATGAGTGATTAGCCCCTTTTTAAGGTTTATTTTACAAATAGTAGTGGGCCAAAAAAATAAGTTTGATGAGCTATGTACGGAAGTGCAGGTAATATAGATATTTTTTTGCTATAACGAGCCGGGTTTCAATTTGGAAGACAGAAAAAGCCTTTGAATGCAAATACAGGGTTATAAACTTCCACTATAGGGTCAACAGGAAAGGTGGTGGAGTGGCATGTATGTCAGAGATAATTTTAAATTTTTTGTGTTAGACTAGTTTTTAAGTTAGAAAAAAGGGAGACAGAATCTTTTTGGCTACAGTTTCTCGAGGGTCGAAAAAAACAATTTTGGGTGTGAGTTTAGGCCCAAACCCGTGACGGGGATGCGAAAGATCCCCAACCGTGACAGGGGTGCAATAAGATCCCCAGACCGTGACAGGGAGTGCAGTAAGGCATGGTACAAAATTCAAAGCACCCAGATATGAGAAGTTGTTTTAAATGAGAGTTTTTAACTTTGAAAAATTTATTGAACAATGTGACGGGGAAACCAAAAGTCTAGTGACTTTCTTTCATATAGTTCAGTTTGCTTTTAAAAAACAGTTTGTGACAGAACCCTAGAGGAAACAACCTGCTTGCTTGGTTATTGCCAACAAAGAATCACTATTTAATACAGGTTAATGATGAGTTGGGGGAAAGAGCCAAAAATCACTTATTTTCAAATATCATGGAATTACTCAGATACTTCAAACAAGTTCGCCCCCAGACTTTGTTTGGGGCCCCTTCTGGGTGAGAAATTCCTTGGGCTAAATTAGGTACTCTATGGTTTGGTAGGTGGTGTCGGTTGTAAAATATTCTTTTCAGGGCATATTGAGGTCCAGATACTTTTTTCTGATAGGGAAATTTAGATTAACAAAGTATCCCAAAGGGAAAACAATAGCTTAAAAATTATCTTTGGTCAAAAGGGATATGTGTGGTCCCTCGAAAATATGAAAACTCAAAACTAAAATTATTAAGGTATTTTTTAAGTGCTTTTTTTAGGGATATTTTTTTGGGGGCTGAAATAATTTCTAATTTTCATTTTTCCTTATGGGAAAAAAATTTTTTCGGTTTTTCAGCACTCGAACAGCCTTCTGGAATGAAATTTCGTATCGCAAAATGTATTGTATAGGCGTTTTGGAAAATTTTATAAGGGGTTACCTGTTTGAACCCCGCATTACATTCAATAATAACTCTTGGGGGGCGACAAACCCAATATTTTTACCGTAGTCCCCTGTGTAGACTGTGGGAAAATTTAAGCAACCATGGTTCTGCAAGTGTCCCCTTTTACCTCACAAATTTACCCTATTAACCTAAACCAGTTAGAAGTGGGGGAAAACACCACAAGTATGGCATATATTATTGTGGACTGTCTGGATTATATTAGACTGAAGGAAAAGGTGGGGGGGGTTACACACTATACCAAGGAAAAAACATTGTATAATACCCCCACTTACCCGATTTTCTCATGTGGCACTGGAAGACGTTGTAGCACCACAACACCTGTCCCATTATAACATTCAACGGCAAGTATCAGCCCGCTATAATAGAAAGCATACTTAAAAGTGTGTGGGAGTCGATTCCTTGTCTGTCTTATTTCCTCCTCATATCGAATCCTCCAGCTGAAACAGTCTTCTTCCAACAGGATTATGATATTTTGTTTGTCCCGATTTTGAAGTTTGACTCCCAAAAAAAATCCACTATCCCGGGGCGGAAACACAAAAGTTAATATGTCTCATCACTCGTAAATGGTGGCTCCACACTTCAACCCCTCCCAAATTTTAAAATTGTTATCACTGATTTACTACAGTTCACAAAACGTTTAATGTCCCATTAATTTTACACATAAAGTCGACCGATTAAGATTTGAGCCGTGAGTGTGTGAAACATTGGTATTTTCCCCTGAACACTCTGTAAGGCGCTCCTGTCTTTCCGCCCGGGTGTCCCCACCTATTTACCCTTATCACCACCTTATGGTGGTTTCGACAACTTTTTGTTCCTGTATTCTACACCAGGAACGGTTATAACACTTCCTATCATGAAGGAGACCACAATCAAATTTTGGCCATCGGAACCCCCTTTTTTCCCCTTTTTTTCCATGTTAACTCAGATACTTCCTAGGCCTATATCCCCCAACACCCTCCTTTGCCCGGGCCTCCGGGCCCAGGCCCCCCTTTGGGTTCATGTGTAAGGTCCCCCTCTTTTGGGTTTTTTTCCCCACTTTCAAAATACATTTTAACCAAAAATAATCAGGGGGCCCCCCGCATAGCGCCCCCTTAAACCCTTTGAAAAGGAGGGCTGGCTTTAGGGCAAAATTTTTCCCTTTTATGTGAATTTTTTTTCCCCCTAAAAAAATAATGGAAAAAAAAATTAAAATCCGTGCAAGACACCCAAAAGAAATGAAAAAAATTTTTTTTTACCACAAAAAAAATGTTAATTTAGTACACAAAAAACTGAAAAAGGCATGCAAAAATTTTACATGAAAACTTACTTTTTTTGAAGACCCGGGTTGATGATTGATGGGATGGGGGGGAGGGGGGGAGAAGGGTTTAGTGTTTAAAGGGGGAACCCCCCTTCCTTTAAAGACTTGAGGGGCCCAAGGGCCCTTTTCCGGGGGTTACTTCCCTTTTTTTTTTAAATGCCCTAGGCCCAAGTTTCAGGTCAGGGACTTTTTTTTTCCACAACATATCTGTCCATAGTGGCCTGTACCTCTTTTTCCCTTTTATGATTTGTCAAAAGGGGTTCAAAAAATTTTTCCATTGAAATAGTCCCCCAAAGCAGGCTTGAAATTAGCTGTGTGGGGGTTGTTTTTTCATCCATGGGGTTTTGCATTTGGGGGGGGGCCACTTTGCACAGTTTTCCTTAATTTTTGGGAAGTGGGCTTTTTTCCTTTAAATTTCTTTTCTCCCCCCCTTTTGAACCTTTCCCCCGGTCGGGCCCTCTTGCTCTTAAATTTTGACTATCAGCTCATCAGGGGTTTAGTTCTTCATTGTCCCCCCTCCCCACTCTTCCACATTTCCCCACTAACCTCCAACCCCAAGGTTTCCCCCAAATTTCCAAAATTTGGTTCCCCAAAACGGAAATAGGTTTCTCGGGTTACCCTAAAACCCCTTCAAAACCCCTTTTTGGTCCCCACATTTTTGGCCACAGTTTTTTTTCCAAGCGGGATTAAAGGGTTTCTCTTAGCCCACTCCCCCCCAAAACCTTACCTAAAATTTTTAACAATTGGGATATTAAATGACCCTTTCCCAAAACTCTTTTAGAGTAAAACGGTGTCTGTGGCCCACTTCAAAGCATTTTTTGAAACGGCTTTTGTTTTCCCATTTTCCCTTGAATTTTGGAAAGGGCCCTTGCTGTTCCCCAAGGGCTGAGGAGAGGAGTGGTATTGGGGAGGCATAAACTTGACCTTAATAAAGCTCATGTCCCCATAAAGTGGGGCCTCGGGGCCACGCTGTGGGGAATGCCCAGGGCATTTTTAAAAACCCAGGGGGCCTTTAAAGGGTTCAAAATTTTTTTTCATTAGGTAATCTTTCTTTTTGGGGGGCAAATGCATGGTGAAAACCAGTTATAGAAAAATTCCCTAGTGACCCATGCTTACTGTTTGCCCTCCACAGCACACACAAATTATCCTTGAGGACATTCTTTGCCTGAACGCTCTGGGAGTTTCAGAGTGATACACTAATAAAGGCTTCACTTTGCAATCACCACTATGCATTGGCACACATCAAACAAAGTAAGCCTGTCTTTCATAGGCTTTATGTCCTGGGAGTGCCTTTTCCTCCTGAGTAAATGTAGGTCCTGCTTGGCATTTTCTTCCAGAACAGGCCTGTTTCATCACATTAAACACTTGTTCAGGTTTCAGTCCTTCAGTTTCTATGTACTCCTTGAATTCCTGCACATATTTTTCAGCCGCTTTGTGGTCCGAACTGGCAGCCTCACCATGCGTATCACACTATGTATGCCACATACGCTTCTTAAATTCTCAAACCAACCTTTGCTGGCCTTAAATTCACTCACATCATCACTAGTTGCAGGCATTTTTTTAATTAAATCCTCATGCAACTTCCTAGCCTTTTCACATATGATCGCTTGAGAGACGCTATCTCCTGCTAGCTGTTTTTTCATTTATCCACACCAATAAGAGTCTCTCAACATCTTCCATCACTTGCGATCTTTGTTTCGAAAACACAGTTAAACCTTTGGCAACAACAGCTTCCTTGATTGCCGTTTTCTTGCCCACAATAGAAGAGATGGTTGATTTGGGTTTCTTGTACAACCTGACCAGGTCGGTGATACGCACTCCACTTTCATACTTATCAATGATCTCTTTCTTCATTTCAATGGGAATTCTAACCCTTATTGCTGTAGGGTTGGAACTAGAAGCTTTCTTGGGGCCCATGGTCACTTATTTTCCAGAAACAGCACCGAAAACACTGTAATAATACGAAATATTTTGATTGTATGCTTGAATGTTACCGCGGAGGCTGGCTGGTAAACAATGGGACAGGCGGCACATGTGAGGCTGGCTGAGGGCGCACATTGGAAGCGTATCGGACGAAGGCCGCTGAGCGGGTTTTTGTCCACTATGCGGGGCAAAATTTTAGCGAACAAAGCGTCCGCTTATGCGGATTGTCCGCTATGCAAGGCGTCCGTTATGCGGGGGTCCACTGTACATTAAACACATATTAGGCACCATAACTTCAGAAAATTAAATAATTTCCACAGGCATATCAGAAGAGGGGATGGGCAGTTAAGAAATCAATATATTCAATTAACCCTTTGAGGATCGAGACCCTCGATTATTAACTCCCACTCAGGGTCGAAAAATATTCGAAAAAATTTCTTACTAAAATCTTAAGACTTTTTCTAAGTGTTTTAGTAAAAAAAAATGAGATCAATACTTACAGAGATATAGAGGCATGAAATTGACAAAGTGAACTGCTTGCAGCAACATCGCTGACTGCTGGTCGTGTGGAATTCGTATATTTTCTTGTTTTTGTACTTTTTCCCTTGATTTGTCCTCTTCAAGGGGATGGGGGCTCCTTGGCGTGGTGAAGAGGCTCTTAGCCTGAGGAATTAGACCTGTTGGTCGCCTTCTTCAGACCGAACCTAATTACCCCCCCAATCCCCCCTTCTTTATCCAATCCTCCCCATCCTCCCTTTTTCCTTTCCTCCTCCTCCCCCTGTCCCTCCCTTATTCCCTTCTTTTTGGCCTTCGGGATTCTTCCCACAGGCCTACTGGTTCTTAGGTAGAGGAAAGGGTACTGGGGTCAATCCCATTCCATTTAGGTTCTTGGTGGTGGTGTAGGCAGTGGAGGTATGCTTTCTGGCAGATATCCGGCCACCCTCTCTTTTGTCCACCAAGGCATCTCAGCAGATGGGAGGTTGCTATCCTGGATTGCTGGTTTACTGGCATTAAGGGTAGGGTATGGCACCGGTTCCGCATCTGCACTACTTGTGGTGCTGAGGTTCTCTTGGGCACTGAGGGTGATTTCCAGCCCTTTCATTCCTCCTAGGAACTATTCCTCCCCATTCCCCCATTTTTTCTTTTTTTTTTTCTTAAAAACAAAAAGAAAGAAGTAACCTAATATTGTGACCCCTGAATGGGTCACAATGTATATAATGTATATTACCTGTTCATATAATTTTATATTGCTTATATTTGTGATATTAGCTAAATCATAAATATATTGCTTTATATTATTATTTGACTTGGTTATATTATTAAGTTATATATTCAATGCTCATAGTTCGAGTGTTAAGTAGCTGACAGCATTGTCTAACTACTGTAATTTTCACTCTGCTTGTTTTGCTGCTGGCTCCTGTGTTGCTGGGCAGCAGCAGTCCACTGAGAGTCTCGTGATCAGGGTGGGGTGATCACACCTCACCAGGAGTGAGAGTCGGCCTGGCCTGCGCTAGCTCTTGTCTGTTTGATGTGCCTTCCAACAAGATGGCCTCTCCAACTCTCCCTTGATGGCCCTTGTTGGAAGATCATCTCTGTCGCTTTCTTGTTGTTAGTTCTGTGTAACTCTGTTCTCAGAACATAGCCTTGACTTAGTGATTTTTGATGTACTGAGGTTGTGTGTTTCATAGACACTGAGAAACTCAGGTCCTGAGCTGTAGCTTCTGACCTAATTTGTACTGGTATCTGTGTACTGTCACAGTCGGGGATTTTCTAATGCTTTGTGACTTTTGTGGAGGATCTGCAGATGGTCCCTACTTAGTGTCCTTATATTATCTCCTTGTTGCCGATTCTGTGTCGCTGTTGCTTGTTATATTGCTGTTTGGCTTATCAGTCATTTTATTGTTCAAGCAAGCTGTTCTGATTGCCAGGTTGGTCAAGAAGTTAGTTGGTTAAGTCTAGTCGAGTCTTGAGACACAGCAAACTACTTAGAGCACTTACACACATACACGCAAACTTACTTGTATATATTTGTGTTATGTTATTAAATGCTAACAATGTACCAGACGGTACTTAAAAGCTATAAAGATGTGATATGTGCCTTCAGCATGATACTACTGTACACGAGAGAAGAGTGTAGGAAACTTGTATCCCATATTATATTCAGTTGACTACTTTAATTTACTTGATTTATACGGTTTATATGCCTAGACAACTTTATTGTTATTAATAAACTTATTAAATTTTTAATTTCTTTAGTTAGTAGCCTACCAGTTGCAATCCTGAAGCACTACTGAATCTTATTGAATTCTAAAGGATAATTGGACCAGGATACTGACTACTTGTTACAAAAACCCAGTAACAGGCTGGATGCTAGAAGGGCAGTCCTTTCTAGTATTCACTGGAGATTTCTATGCTTATTAGATAATGTGTTTTTGTAACACCTAACCATGGAAGCTCTAGCCCATGAACCTGCTACCCCTGGGCCCCTTACTGATACTGCACCCTGTTCTGACCCTGCCTCATGTTTTGACCACTCTTTGGACACTCCTGATGCCCCTGTACCTCTTGCTGGTGCTGTTTCATCACCAGCTTCAGGTACCTGGGCCTCAACTGACTCCTCCAATTTGTCTGACCTCCGCCCTCCTTTGACTTTGTTTCCGGCCTCTCCTTCTATGGTGCGGCAATTTTCGAATCCCCAGCCTGTCCCACATCAGACCAAATCTGGTCCCACTTCTAAACGCCAACAACAATCTCCTGATGATGTTACTTTGTTACCATCCAATTCTACTCGGAAAAGACCGACATGTCACACACTCCCTCTCCATGCTCAGTTTCGGACCACACAATGAACTAAATTCTTTACTTTATGACCGACTTCTTCTATTGCCTATCTTTCTGACCATAGTATTGGCAAAGTGCTCCTATGCCATGTTGGTAGAGATATTTCATTTCATGCTCTAGAGCAGTATGGCATCGTCACTGTCCAGAATGCTACCCAAGCTCATGATCTTTCTCTCCTTTCACATATCGATACAATTCCTATCACTACTGAAAAACATTCTCTCAATTCTTGTAGTGGTACTGTCATTCTGCTCCATACCATAGTCCAACAGAATTTCCAGACATGTGGCAATGACATTCTTGAAACAGCTGAACTGCAGGATCTCCTAATCCTCGAACTAGACATTACCTTCTGCCCCTGGGCAGCCATGAACTCCCTCCCTCTGTTTATGTCGCAGGACATCAGTTACAAGTTCAAAAGGTGATCCCTACACCTAAACAGTGTAGAAATTGCTGGCTATTTGGTCACCCAGCAAAATATTGCAGATCTATAGCCGAATGCCCAGTCTGTGGTGCCGACGACTGTTCTAATATGTCTGCAGTCGATCTCCCTCATTGCCTTAATTGTCAGAGCCACCCTTGGCACTCTCGCCATTGCCAGGTCTACTTAAATGAACATGAAATCTGTTGCCTCAAAGAAGCAGAAGGTCTCCCTTATGCTCTGGCAGTTTCTCATCTCTGCCTCCAAGGGAGACTACCCCATGTTATACTCGTGTTTAAAAACATTCCCCACTTCTGGGGTCCCATCTTCGCAGCTTCCTCTGTTGTTACCCTCCCATAGTCACTCCTGTATCTAATTCTTTTGCTGTCCTGGGACTCAGATGCCCCTACTTCAACACCTCAGTCTTGTTCTGACATCTTCGGAGTTCTCACTCACAACCCCGGTATCGACAAGATCTCGTAACAACACCTAACAATCGCCCCTCTACTTCTCAGAAGTCCAAAAAAATCCCCTTTGCTCAAATCTTCCTTGGGGCCCCCTCCTTCCATTCTTCTGCCCCCACATTTTACCTTTCCAGTCTCTGTACTTGGTTCTTCCCCTCTCACTGGCTCTATTACAAGTGTGGAGGTTCATCCCCCTCCTTGTTCTGTGCCTCCCTCCCCTGTCCCTTCCCAAGTCTCTCCCTCTTCTGCTGCCTCCCAGGTTTCTGCCTCTTTTGTCCCCTCCCACACTTATTCTCCAGTTCCCAACATGCTCTCATCCCCCCTACTTTAGTACAGTCTATTACTGTCCCAATCTTTACTCACCCTCCTCCTATCTCCAATGTTGTCTCCCATATGTCTTTCAATTCAGAAACAATTGACGCTATTTCAGAATATATTGCAGAGACTAAACCTTCAATGGACACTGATCCACCTCCTGTTCCTTCTCTTCCCTCTCCTCCATCTCCACAACTCCATTCTTTGCAATGCTCAGTTCCTTCGCTGCTTGAATGTCTTCCGATGCCACCGCACATAGACTTTTCTAACCCCTCTAGTCCGTAGGTGCCCTTCCCTATGGATTCCTGGTATTTTCCTTGTTGCCAATCATGGCCTATTTACAGTGGAATATCCGTGGCCTCGGGAATAATCGGGGTGAGCTTCAGATGTTGCTTTCCAGGTTTTTCCCTGTTGGAGTTTGCTTACAAGAACCAAAATTACACTCAGCTGTTTTCCAACCTATCTCAGACTATAATTTATTGTATTCTTCGGATTCTTTCTCAGATGGGACCTTTAATGAAAGTGCCCTTCTTCTACACAATGATATTCCATCAACTATTTGTCGATACCTCGCTGCATTACACTGCAGCCCGTATCCACTTGAATAAGTGGTTTACAATATGTTCTTTATATCTCTCTACTTCTCGGGCATTTTCTATCCCAGATTTTGCCTTTCTTGTTTCATCCTTACCACCACCACTTCTGTTACTTAGCGATTTTAATGCCCACCATTTCCTCTGGGGGGGGGGTCTCATTGTGACTCATGTGGCATTCAGCTGGAGGCTTTTCTCTCTCACCTCCATGCCTCTTCAAGGGGGGCTCCTTGGCGTGGTGAAGAGGCTCTTGGTCTGAGGAATTAGCCCTGTCGGTCTTCTTCCTCAGACCAAACCTAATTACCCCCCATTCTCCCCTCCCCTATCCCATCCTCCCCATCCTCCCCTTTTTCCATTCCTCCTCCTCCTCCACACCCCTCCCTTTTGCCCTTCCTCTTTTTGGCCTTCGGGATTTCTCCCACAGGTGCGCTAGTTCCTAGGTAGGGGAAAGGACACCGGGGTCCATCCCATTCCGTTGAGGTTCTTGGCGGTGGCGGTTTCCGTT
>NW_026470823.1:0-13573 GCF_026875155.1 Cherax quadricarinatus | reverse complement strand
CTCCTTTTCATATGCTAGTAAGACTCTTCAAAAAAGGGTTAAAACTGATTTAAATGTTCATTTATCCATTAAAATTAGTGCTTTATATTTAGTTCTCATTGTTCTCTGTATGTAAAACTATAGTATTTATTCTTTAAAAAAATTATTTTTGTGAATATTCTGGGTGGAACGGATTAATTGGATTTGCATTATTTCTTATGGGAAATACTGCTTTGACTTTAGGCTGTTTTGAGTTTAGGCCTAGCTCCTGGAACAGATTATGGCCAAAACTCGGGGTTCCACTGTATTTACGTCCTGGATGACTGTGTCCTGGTCACTGGCATCCTTGGACACATTGCGTCTTGGCCCTTTGTGTCCCACTACGTGTAACTATTACCGAGTAACAAACCCCATGTCATACGTGCTAAGCCTCTTATGTCAGCTTGAAAAGCAACCATCTCATCAATTAGGGTAACTAGATAAATGAGGACAAATTAAGTTTTTTACGAGGGGGGTTGACCACAACATGCATACTTTTTAAGTTTGGACTTATAAATTAATTTTTAATCAATAAAATGCATACTACATGCTAACCTAGCTTAATAATAAAAAATTACATTAATATGAAATATACATATACTAGGACACAAATGTCCAGGATGCAAAAAAAAACGAACACAAATGACCAGGATGTATTTGACCAGGACACAATTGTCCTGTCACCCGGGCAAACAAGTGAAGAGTGCTGGTTACCTCACTTATATTACAAGAAGGTAAACACTGGAAAAAAATTCTAGGAAAAAAAAGAAAGAATAAAGGAATACTATATGTGGAGGATAAATGCTAGTAGTAGCATGTGCATTCATGTGCACAATTCCAGAAGACTGCAAATGTTAGATATTATTATTATTATTATTATTTTAACAATATGGCCATCCTTCCACTTTATTGTTCACCACAACTTACATTAGTCCCTTTTATATTATAATTTTATATTATAATTCTAACTTTAAAGAATTACCTTTAAAGTACTACCTACTATCATATTCCCAAGCTCCATTATTTGATCATCACTTTATTTGTTCACCACAAATTATTTTAGTCCCTTTTATATTGTCTCCTTTATTTTAGCTTTAAAAAACTACCTTAGCTCATTATTTTTTACATTTGTTAAATAATTCAGGTGCTATTTTTTTTAGCTTTAGAATATTTACTTTATTTTTTACTTAATTCTAACTATAGATCCACTACAAATCTTATGATTACAAGCATTGATCCTGATACCAACCTCTTATTTAATGACTAAATGATTCAAACAGTTACTGTAATTACTACACAGCAGAACAATCAAAGGCACTTCTCAGAGCCAACAACAACATAACTATCTTTAACTACAATATCAGATCTTTAAGCAAGCATTATGATGACCTCCTAGCATTACTAAATTCCTTACATGCCAATATGTCCATTATTACACTAACTGAAACCTGGCTAAAGCCTGATACTACAAATGTCTATGCCATTCCTGGTTACACAGCCATACACAATGTAGGCCAGACCAACAAGGGGGTGGCACAGCTATATACTACTCAGACCAACTAGAATGTATCACTAATACTTGCACAAGGGATGAACATGGGGAATATATAATAGCTAAATTCAAATCCAAATACCTACAAAAACCTCTCACGGTGATAAACATCTACAGAATTCCACAATCAAACATTAGCCAATTTAGTCAAACCCTAGGAAGTATGATAACTGATGCACGCATGAACAAAGATCACTTACTACTCTCAGGTGACTTCAATATAAATTCTCTGCAAGACCAGGACCCACACGTTACTGATTCACAAACACAATGAGTAACTGCATGTTGCTACCAACAGTAACAAAACCTACAAGAGTTGCAGAGACTAGTGTTTCCCTACTTGACCACATCTGGACGAACACCATATACCCTTTAACCCTTTGAGGGTCGACAGGCCCTCTCCGAAACTCGTTCTCAGGGTCGGCCAAATTTAAAAAAAAAAAAAAATTATTTTCTCTTATGAAAAGATTAGAGAATCTTTTCCCGATCATAAAGACACCAAAAGTTTGAAATTGATAGAAAACTTACGGAATTATGCTCTCGCAAAGTTAGCGGTCTCGGCGATGTTTACGCATCAGCGATTTTGCCCACTTTGAGCCCCATTTTCGGCCAATTTCACTGTACTAGTCGACAAAAAACATGAATATTCCGCTAGAACTCCATTTTTTCTATCGAATGAGTGCAAGAAAATCACCCATTTATAAATTCAACTATCCAGTACAGTGGTCACAATTTAGCAATTTTGCCAATTTCACACAAATTTCAAAAGATGCCAATTTCCGAATAGGGTCCAGAATAAACAAGAAAGACATTCCTGGCACTAAAATGACATTTCCTCTAGTCATTAGTCACGTCTCAAGGCCCCTCTTATATTCTTTGCTTTCCACTTTGAATTTTTTTCTCACAAAAAATATAAGATTTACTGTTATGCAGACTACTGCATTAGTGTAAAAAATGGTATAAATATTATTGGTGCACTTGTGAAAGAATATTAGACTCACCAGTTGACGTGTATTGCACGCTTGGCACGATTTGTTTTACTTTTGAAGTTTGGTAAAAATCGAACATTTCTGCTACTTTGAGCTCAATTTCAAGGCACCTTTCATTGTAAAACCAGTCAAAATCATCTCAATTTCTGTAATATGTCTTCCATTCTATAAAATGAGACCAAGAAAACTAGAATACAACAATAAATACCATACGAAAATACACTGCAAAGTCGCTGATTTATTAAAAAAAAATGGAAAAAGTTTTTTTTTTCTCATTATGCACCGTGTGCTGCAGGATTTTTTTTAGACTGTGCACACTGACCACATAGACCCATTCTTTCATATGAAGGCCTACCAGCTTTCTCCCACTAGATTTGAGGCCGCTAGAATTTATGAGTACTAGTACGTCAAAAACCCCTATGCGTAAGACGTACTAGTACGACGAAAACCCTCAAAGGGTTAAAATCAGGCATAATTACAGATAATACCACAGACCACTACCCTACTTTCCTCATAACAACTCTTGGTAAAATACCCCAAGACACTACTAAAGTCACCTTCAGACTTCACAATGAGGCAGCCATTAATAACTTCACAACAGCAGTAACAAACATTGACTGGCACACTGAGCTAGAAATCTATACAGATATTGACGAATGTTTTAATAATTTTCTAAAAAAGACCCAATACCTTTATAACAAGCACTGCCCTAAAAAAACTAAACAGATGACAGCTAAGAGACTGAACAGTCCCTGGCTAACACCCAGCATTCTCAAATCCATAAATACAAAACACCGATATGAAAAACAGTACAGAATGGGTCACATAACCAGAGACCAAACAAAACATTACTCGTCAATCCTAACCAGCCTGATAAGAAGGGCAAAAAAATTGCATTATGAGAACAGATTATCCAACTTACGAGGTGATATAAAAAGACCTGGAAGACCCTATCAGAAATTCTGGGACAAAAAAGATATCACGACATAGCGAAATAAAATTAGCAAAATCAGGCAGCACACTCCACCAATATTCAAAACACTCAGCCTACTCACCATACAAAACATCCATACTTATTACTGCACCTATTACATACATAGAACACTTAACTCTGATATTAACCCTCCCCTCAACACTCTTGCCAACCTCAACAGAACACATGACCATAATACAAGGCACAGATCACTCTTTGATGTTCCTCGTGTCCATCTCACGCTATGCAAAAACTCAATGCACATAAAAGGCCCTAAAATCTGGAATTCATTACCTGTAAATATAAAAGAAACACTACCTGTTTATAAATTCAAGTCTCTTCTCAAAGTTCACTTACTCACTCAAAACCAAATAAATACTGAATAACTGAACCATATAAATTGTATATCCTAAATGTTACTCACAATTATATCACACAAATGTTAAACCTAACTTTGTTATTTTTTAAATACACTACCTAACAGAATACTCCATTCTACTGAATGAACAGCAATGCATGCAACCATAGGACCTGTCTTTGTAATACTCATTTGTATTTTATAGTTTATCTGTTACAATAATGTCTTATCACTGATTTCATCATTGCTTAGTTAATCTTAAGTTAATTTTAAGCCAGCCCGTAATGCTATGCATATAAGTGGCTTTGGCATGCTGCTCTTGCTCTTTGTAGAGGGTGGTGGTGGTTTGTGATGGTGGTAGAGGGGCCTTCTTCAGTAATTCAGCGATTCTACTAACTCCTCCAATGTTGCTGGAGTTATATAGGGCTACAGAAAACACCGGCACCTCAGCTGCTGCTTCACCACCATTATGGACGGCTTATGCTCTCAGTGGCCCTTATACACCCAACAACAACACACCTCTCGTGACATACATAATGACTTATTTCATTTCATTCTAGAGTATATTCCATGTTTCTATGTTATTAATATTGTTTTTTTTGTCATATTAGTTGAATTGTGATAGATTAAATAAGCCGTAGAGTTGATACTAGTGTCATATTCTCCAACAACAAACTCGCCTCCCCTCCCTCTGCCCTGTCTGCCATACACCAACAAGAGTCTTCAATGAAGGCAAGTGTGATGTTAAATGTTCATTTATACATTTTATTAGTGCTTTACATTTATTTGGCACTCTTTTCTGCATGTAAATCTATATTTAAGCTAGGGAAGTGGCTAGGGAAGTGAACCCTGAAGTGACCTCGAATCCTCATGGAGGGGGATTCCCCTTCCTAACAATAACCTCTCTTCCCTCTCTCCTCCTCCTTGTCTTCCATTCATCAACAACAGCCTTCAACAAAGGTAACTGTCATATTGAATGTTCATTCTTTTGTGAAGGTAAATCTATCTTTAACCCTTTCAGAGTCGGCAGGCCCTTTCCTAAACTTGTTCTCAGGGTCGGAAATTTAAAAAAAAAAAAAATTATTTTTTCTTATGAAATGATAAGTGTAAGTGTTAAGAACAGTGCTGAGAAGAAAAAGAGAATGATTTCCATGGAATTAAAGCATGAAATCATAGATAAACAAGAAAGGTGTCCAGGTTTTGGGTTGAGGGGGAGGAGGGAGCTGGCTCGTACTCAAATGTTGGATCGTAACTCAGAGCAAAAAATTGGCCCAGTGATGCTCGTATCTCAAAAACTCGTACCTCGGGACACTCATAAGTCAAGGTTCCACTGTATAATAATAATATAATTATAATACTATAATAATAATTATAATAATAATACTATAATATCTAGGTAGTAGGTTGGGAGACAGCAACCGCCGAGGAAGGTACTACCGTCCTGCCAAGTGAGTGTAAAACGAAAGCCTGTATTGTTTTACATGATGGTAGGATTTGCGGTGTCCAATTTTCTGTCTCGTAAACATGCAAGGTTTCGGGTACGTCTTGTTACTTCTACTTACACTTAGGTCACACTACACATACATGTACAAGCATATATATACACAACTCCTCTCGGTTTTCTTCTATTTTCTTACTAGTTCTTGTTCTTGTTTATTTCCTCTTACCTCCATGGGGAAGTGGAACAGAATTCTTCCTCCGTAAGCCATGCGTGTTGTTAAGAGGTGACTAAAATGCTGGGAGCAAGGGGCTAGTAACCCCTTCTGTATATATTACCAAATGTAAAAGGAGAAACTTTCGTTTTTCCTTTCGGGCCCACCCGCCTCTGTGGGATACACGGTGTGTTCAAAGAAGAAGAATACTGTAATAACAACTGAGCTTCAGACACTGCCCCTAGACAGCACAGAGAATAACCACTAGCAAAGTTCACCATCACCAGTGCACGTGCTTACCTTGGGTGGAAGGATTTCTCTCATGTTTTGTTTACATTTTGTACAGTTATTTTGCCAAATTTCTTTTTTCTAACCCTGGGGCCCAAAAGAGTAAGTGCAAAGGACAGTGGAGAAGAAAAAAAAGGGTGATGTCCAGGAGTAAAACACGAAATCAAGCAGGAGAAAGCTGGTTAGGCCCCCACATGTGAGAGAAATGGGTGGTGGTCCATGGTCGTGTGCACCATAGAAAAAAAATCGAGGGCGGGAGCATGTGGTGCATGGTGGGAAATACCATTCTCAGTCGTCCTTCTTTTTCAGCATGTTTCTTGTGGGTAAGAAATATGTGACTCCCCAGCAAATCTGGACTCTTGCTCTTCACCAATTGATGATTCTAACACTAGATGGTTGTGTCATGGAAGATCAATTTCATTGATTTCGAGGAGTTTGAGACCCAATGCAATGGAGGAGGAGGAGGAGAGGATGAAGAGGAGAGGGAAGTGGAGGAGGAAGATGAGGGAGGAGGATGGGAGGATGGAGGAGGAGGGAGAGGAGCGACCAGCGCCTAGGTGGTAGTAGGGAGGAGGTGGGAAGGTAGGGGAGGAGGAGGAAGGAGGGAGGAGGAGGAAGGTGGGAGGCCTTGTGAGGTTGGTGTGTGGTGGTGGTGGGGGTGGTGGGGATGGTTGGTGGGTGGTTGGTTGGTGGGTGGGGGATGGTTGGTGGTGGTATTTGTGGGTGGTGGGATGGGGTGAGGTGGTGGTAGTTGGGTGGTGGGTATTGGTTGGTGGTTTGGCGTGTTGGAGGGTTGGGTTGATGTTTGTGGTTGGTATGTTGTTGTTTGTTGGTTGTGGTGGTAGTTTGTTGGTTTGGGTTGGGGGTTGAGTTTGATGAATTAGTGGGGTTAGGTGGTATTGGGAGGATAGGTGGGGTGGAGGAAGGATGAAGGATAGGATAGGAGGAATGAATGGATTGAATGAAGAAGAAGAAGATAGATGAAGGATAGAAGAACAGAGGAAAGAAAGAAAGGAGGAAAGGAAGGAAGGAGGAGTAGGGAGGAGGAGGAGGAGGAAGGATGACGCCGCCCCCCAGGACAGCCCGCTCCCCCCGGAAAGAATACGACCCCCCAAAGAAGAAGATGAAGAGACCCGGAAGAAAGAAATGAAAGAGAAGTAGTAAGAAAGAAAATAGAAAAGGAAAAGACGAGGAAGAAGGAAGAAGAAGAGAAAGAAAGAAAAAGAAAGAAAAGAAGACGGAAGAAAGAAGAAGAAGAGAAAGAAGAAAGAAGAGAAGAAAAGAAAGAAGAGGAGGGGAAAAGAGGAAAGGAAAAAGGAAGAAGAGGAAAAGAGGAGGAAGATAGAAAGAAAAAGAAGACTGGGAAGCAGAAGAAAAGGAGAAGAAGAAAAGAAAGAGGAAGAGAAGTAAGCAAAAAGGATAATAAGAAGTAGAAAAGAAGAGGAAGAAAGGCTCAGAAAGAGGAAAGATGTAGATGTAATATGATGAAGAGGAAGCATGTAGTAGAGTATGAATTAAGAAAGAGAAGTAAGAAGAAGGTAGAAGATGGAGTATGATGGAGAGAGGATTCATAAAGATTGTAATGATGGAAGAAACTGTAGTAGATTGTAAGAGATGAGTTTGATAAAGAGGCATAAGGAAAAAAGATAGAGCAGAAGAAAGTGAAGTGGAGAAAAGAAGATGAAGAGGATGGGAAGATATAATGAGGTTGTTGTTGATATAGATGATGAAATAAAAGTAAGATGGAACGAAGTTAATGTAGTAGAGGAAGGCCTAGATGAAGTGGAAGTAGAAGGAAGAAGGGAAGAAGTAAAGAGGAGAAGAAGATAGTAAGTATGAAGAGGAAGGGAAAAGAAAAAAGTAAAGAAAGAGGAAGAAAAGAAGAAGAAAAAGAGAAAGAGGAAGAAAGAAGAAGAAAAAGAAAGAAGAAAAAGAAGAAGAAGTGAAGTAGGAAAGAATAATAGAAGATGATAGAGAGAGAAAAAGAAAGTTGTTAGAAAGTGATGAATAGAAATGAGGAAATGTGGAAGATTAGTTGTAGAATTGTCAGAGAAGGATGTAGATGAGATAAAGAAAAGAAAAATGTAGGAAATGAATAAAGAGAAGAGGAGAAGTAGATAAGTGAAGATGAGGGAAAGTAGAAGAAAGAAGAATGTATGAGGGGGAAGATTGAAGTTTGAAAGTAAAGATTGAAGAGGAAGAAGAATAATAATGATAATAAAGAAAGAATAGAAACGCAGAAGGAAAAGAAAGAAAAGAAGAAATAAAAAAGAAGAAAGTGAAGAATAAGAGAAGGAAAGAAGAGGAAGAAGATAAGAAAGAAAAGGGGGGAAAAGGAATGAGGGGAAGAAGAAGAAAGAGAAAGAAGTAAAGAAGAAGAAGAAGAAAAGAAAGAAGAATGAGAATTGAAGAATAAGAAGAAAGAAGAAAGAAATTGATAACAAGGAATAATTAAGAATTGTGAAAATAATAAAGAAGAAGAAGAAAGATGAAGAAGAAGTAGAGTGAAGAAGATAGAAGAGAAGAAGAAAGGAAGCCACATAAAATACTCGACCCCCCCCCTTACCACCAACCCTCCCCCCCCCTTCCCTTGCTATCGAATTATATATAATAATATTCCCGTGCTCTCAATTGAGCGCCCATCGGCAATACACCCACCCCTCCCATCCATGAATTTACAGTTCAACCCCAGAAAGTGACAAGATTAAGGGGAGAAACATTATAAGGCTGAACCTTTGATGAGAATAAACGAGGGTGGGAGGGAGGGGACAGCTGTCTATCTGTCAGAGCCAGGTGGATGAGGAGGAGGCAGGAGGAAGGAGAAGAAGAAGAAGGTAGGAGAGGAAGAAGAAGAGATGGAGGAAGGAGAAGGAGGAAGGAGAAAGGAGGAGGAGGAGAAGAAGGAGGAGGAGAAGAAGAAGGAGGAGAAGGAGAAGGAGGAGAAGGGAATAGAAGGAGGAGAAGGAGAAGGAGGAGGAGAAGGAGAAGGGAAAAAAGGAGGAGAAGGAGAAGAGGGAGGAGGAGAAGGAGGAGGAGGAGGAGGACGCGAGGAGGAGGAGGAGGAGGGAGAGGGACGAAGAAGGGAGGAGGAGAATGAGAAGACAGGAGGAGGAGAGGAGAAAGAAGCAGGAGGAGGAGAAAAAAAAGAAGAAGGAGGAGGAGAAGAAGGAGGGAGGAGGAGGAGATGGAGGAGGAGAAGGAGGAGGAGGAGGAGGTGAGGAGGAAGGAGGAGGAGAAGAGGTGAAGAAGGAGGAGGAGAAGGAGAAGAAAGAGATGAGAAAGACAAGGGAAGAGGAGAGGAGGAGGTGGGAGGAAGGAGGAAGAGGAAGAGGAGGAAGAGGAAGTGGAAGAGAAGAAGAGGAGGAGGAGGAGGAGAAGGAGGTGAACGGAGGAGGAGGAGGTGGAGAAGTCAAACGACGAACAAAAAATTTGTCTGTCTGTCTTTTGTCTGTCTGCCAAAGTCCCTGTATATCTGTCTAGCTCTGTCTCAGAGAGAGCACAGACTGTGTCATCATCACGTTTACTACATCTTCAAGCAGAGGATAGCACTTTGTCTGATTTTTGGGTTTATCCTAGCGTAATTTACAATTTGTATACTTGTATTATGTGTTAAATGTGAGGACAGAGTAGACAGACAGAGAGGATGAGAGGAGACAGATTGCAAAGAGATAGAATGACGGAGAAAGTATAATTAGATTGATGGAGGGGAAGCAGCATCCGACCCCATTGTTTTGACAGGCGGGAGGGGGGGGAAGTGAGTAATGAGACAATATTTGTAATTTTGGGAGCTGCCGAACTCTCTGACTTCAAAACAATTATACAGCACACACTTTTGCCACACAAGACAAGTTTGCTGACATGGTGTAATAGCAGTTTTATGAAGTATCTAGTGACTATATATGTGTATATATATTATAGAATCCAGAAGCAAGAAGGGAAGGCAGGAAGGAATGAAGGAAGGATAGATGAAAGAAGGACAGATGAGGAATGTAGGATGAGAGTGGGAATGCCCTCCAGGTAGCCTCTAGGTAGGAAAGGATGAAGGAAATTAGGAAGGAAGGAATGATGAAAACGACATTTTACCTAGGATAACTACATAACACACTGCCTGCTAATACTGGAAGAAAACTGCTCAAGAGGAGGTGTTTGTCTTTGAACATAAAATAAAACTTCCACAAAAATAGCACACACACTGATTTTATGTAGTGAGGAGTTTGTAAACACCACCGTGGTATGACACCTGGTTTATGTACGTGAGGAGTGTAAAAACCATTGTGTATGACACCATGTGTTTTATGTGTAAAGGAGTGTAATACACCACTGTGGATGACACCTGTTTTATGTGTGAGGGAGTGTAAAACACCATGGTGTATGACACCATGTTTAATGTTCGTGTGGAGTGTAAAAACACACATGTTTCCAAAGAGTTCCACAAGCAGCAGGGAACTTCTAGGAATATGTTCAGTGACTGTATATTGGTAATATATATTATAGGAACAATTGTTAATAAAAATTTTTTTTATTGTTTGTTTTTGTTAAACAAGTTTTGTAAAATATATTGATAATTATGTTTGGCAGTGTTATTGTGTTGTATACAACGATGTGTATATATATGTACATTGCACCTTACTTTGGTCTCACTGGCCACATAAGTATGTGAAAAAATAAAATAGTGAAAAAAACAACAAAACTTTAAATACAAGTAAACTAAAGTTTTACCAGGTGAGTGGCAGTCGCAGCTTGTTGCCTACGCAGCTCATTTTTTCCTGCAAAATTCATGCCGCTCTATATCTGGGTAAAGTACTGATGGGAAATTTTTTTTTGGGGGGGGACTAAAACAATCAGAAAAATAATCTTAACATTTTCATAAGAAAAGTAATTTTTTTTTTTCGAAGTATTTTGGACACCAGGAGACACTTCAGGATTGGGCTTTCGACAGACAAAGGGGTTAAATGTCAGCTACCAACTATACAAAATACTTACGACATTTAAAGCAACTCCAGATCAATTTATTATTATTCATATTATAATATTATAATAATAATATAAATGCTATTTTTTTTTGATGACAAGAAATGATCTAGGAGTGTTTCCCCTGTTTAAACATCGTTTTCTTTCATTATAGACCAGATGGTTAAGATGAGAAAACGTATATGTCATTTTTACTTGTTTATTGTTTTCTGTAATATATAAGAGTTAAGTAAGATTAATATTAAAGTATCAGTTGGCGTTATTTTTTCCTAATATAGTATGTAATTCAGCATGTTAGATCATTACAAAGTGGGCAGAGCTAAAGCAGAGGGAGAAGGAACAGTGTTGTCAGTGACTCACGATTCCTCAAGATGGCTTCACCCCACTATAAATTATTGTTCGATTATACAGTGCATCCTGGATTTAAGTCGTTCATTGGCACAAGTAATATTCGGAATAATAACATTTTTGCATCAAAATACATGGACTTGGTGCATTATCACCGGAACTCGGGTATATGTCATTTGCCCAGAACGTTTCCCGCACAGCCTGAGCAGCCCCGACACTCCAATGTAACATCCAGTGTGCCAATGTTTACCAGCCAGGTGGATGATCCCACACATTATACGATACATTTTGTATTATTCCATTCTTTTTAGTACTTCGTAACTTGCTAAATAAGCCACACGGGCCAAGAAAGCTTCTAGTGCCAGCCTTTTGGTAAAGAGCGGTGAGAAAACACTATAAGGAATTTTTTTTATCATGAAGAGATCATTGCAGAATACGAAAGTGAAGTGCGTGTTGCCAAGCTGGCCAGGTTGTATAGAAATCCCATTACAACTGTCGCTACTACCGTGGCCCAAGAAAGTAAAAAAGGGCAAACAACAGGAGCTGTTGTTGCGAAAGGTGTAAATATGCTTACTAAGACAGAGATCGCAAATACTTGGAAGATGTGGAGACTTTGTTGTTGGTGTGGATCAACAAGAAACAATTATCAGGAGATAGTGTTATGCGGTCAATTTAATATTTGAAAAGGCGAGGCAGTTTGCATGATGATCTCAAAGAAAATCCCTGGAACTAGTGCTCATATTGGTGAATTTAAGGCCAGCAAAGGCTGGTTTGAGAGATTTAACACTCATGGTTGGTACCGTACTAGTACGGCTTACGTGCCAGGGTTGGTGTCGTACTAGTATGCGTAAATTCTAGCGCCTTCAAAATTGAGTGGGAGAGAGCTGGTAGGTCTACATGTGATAGAATGGCTCTAGTTGTAAGTGTGGCAGTAGGAAAAAAAATCTATGCACCCGCATTGCATGTGGAAGTGGTAATTCAGTGGCCTTTGTACCCAAGCGAAGTGTAAGGAATACCTCACTCTCCCGCAGTGTGGGGGGTGGGGAAAGGCAATAAGGGGAATGGGAGGCAGTGGGGGTGGTAGGGAGGGAGTGTGGATTTGTGAAAACAACATGGTGGCTGGTCGGGTGGGTGGCTGGCTGGATGGCTGGTCAGGTGGCTGGCTGGATGGCTGGTAGATGGCTTGCTGGCTGGTCAGGTGGCTGGCTGGCTGGCTGGTCAGGTGGTTTGGCTGGCTGGCTGGTCAGGTGGCTGATGGCTAGTCAGGGGGGCTGCTGGATGGCTGGTCAGGTGGTTTGGCGGGCTGGCTGGCTGGTTGGTCAGGCTGCGGGCTGGTCAGGTGGCTGGCTGGCTGTCTGGCAAAGCGGTTTCAGGTGGCTGGCTGTCTGGCTGGCTGTCTGTCTGTCTCTCTCACAGGTACACAAATACAATTTATACTGGTTTTAAATTACCTAGGATAACCCAAAAAATCCAGACTGGCAAATAATAAGAAACAGGCTCGGATATGACGGGGTGACTACTGCGTCGTGTGTAATACGTGTTGGTTCACTAGTGGCTCTCTTTGAGACAGAAAGAAAAGCAAGCAGGCAGGCAGACAGACAGACAGAAAAAAAAACAAGGAGACAGATAGCAGACAGTTTATGTGTAAAGTGAAAACAAATAAAAGGGGAAAGGGAGTGTACCCTCATCAAATGTCACCATTGTCATTAGTGGAAAGATAAGATAAGACACCCCTCATCAAATGTCACCACTGTCATTACTAGAGAGGTAAGATAAGACGAGTGACTACTCTCTTACAACCATGCTTCAATTATTTTTATTATTTTATTATTATTATATTCTCCATGTTCCTAAGTAATTTACACTATGTATAATTGTATTTATGTGTACCCGTGAGACAGAGACAAAGACAAAGCCAACCAACCAGCCAGCGGGCCAGCCAGCGGGCCCGCCAGCTGGTCAGCCAGCCAGTCGGCCAACCAGCTAGCCAGCCAGCCGGCCAAGCAGCCAGCCAGCTGGTCAGCCCGGCAGCCAGCCAGCCACCCAGCCAAACCCGTACCCAGCCAACCAGCTACCCAAAACAGCCAGCCAGCCAGCCAGCCACCTGCCAGCCATGTTGTTCACACAAACCCACACTCCTTCCCCAACAAAAAACTGCTGGGCCTATAATACTATATACTGTGGTCCCTCAATAATCGTCCGGCCTGAAAGTCGTCCATTTTGGAATAGGGCTTCAATAAAGGTAACTGTCATGTTGAATGTTCATTCTTTTGTGCATGTAAATCTATCTTTTAGGTTAAAAAAAATTGTTTTTGATACTTCTGGGTGTCGGAAAAAATTAATTGGATTTTCATTATTTTTTTGGGGGAAAAATTTATTCGAAAAATCGTCTATTTTGATAATGTCCCACTTCCAGGAACAGAT
>NW_026470822.1:0-50375 GCF_026875155.1 Cherax quadricarinatus | reverse complement strand
TCCCAGGGCCAAAACAGGTCAAGGGATACACCCCCAGGGCAGCCCAGGTAAAAGGTTATTACCCAGGGAAAACCGGTAAAGGGGGATACTATCCCAGGGCGGGAAAAACCCAGGTCAGGAAAACTACCCCAGGGCAAACCAGGTCAAAAGGGATACTATCCAGGAAAGCCCGGGTTTAAGGTTACTATCCAGGGCTGACCAGGTAAAAGGATACTATCCCAGGGAAAAACCGGGGTAAAGGATTTTACCCCAAAGGGCAGACCAGGTCAAGGATCTATCCCGGGGCCCCAGCCCAGGTTTAAAGGATCTACCCCGGGGCCCGACCCAGGTAAAGGATACTACCCCGGGGCCCAACGCCCAGGTCAAGGTTACTATCCCAGGGCAGACCAGGTCAAGGATTACTTTCCAGGGGGGACCAGGTCAAGGATACTATCCCAGGGAAAGCCCGGTAAAGGGGAAAATATCCCGGGGCCCAGACCGGGAAAAAAGGTTACTATCCCGGGGCCCAGGACCGGGTAAAGGGGAATACTTTTCCGGGGCCAAAACCAGGTCAGGATACTTTTCCCAGGGCAGACCAGGTAAAGGGAAATACTACCCCGGGGACCAGGTAAAAGGGATCTACCCCGGGCAGACCAGGTCAAGGAAACATCCCAGGGCAGACCAGGTCAAGGTTTCCTATCCCAGGGCAAAACCAGGTGGATCCCTTACCCCGGGGCCGGGAAACCGGTCAAGGTTTACTATCCCAGGGCGGCCCAAGGTAAAGGGAAATTAAATAAGGGAAAGCCCCGGGTAAAACAACTATGGGGGAAATTTTTTTTTTAAAGGGAAATTTCCCGGGGTCCCGGGTTTAAGGGAAAGACCCCGGGAATTAGGGTTCGGTTCTTCCGGGGCAGGGTTCGGTTTTCCCTTCCAACCGGGTTTTCGGTCCTTCCCCTGGGCCCCGGCTGGTTTCCAGGGGGCTCGGTCCCTTTCCCGGGGTGCCGGTCGGTTTTCCCCGGGGCAGGGCCCGGCCTTCCGGGGCCGGGTTTTCGGTCCTTCCCCAAAGGGCGCCCCCGGGATTTGGGGGGTTCCAGCGGGCCGTTGTTTCCAGAAAAATGCTTCCTTTTTTGTTCCCCAGAAAAAGGTTTCAAAAAGGCCTTAATAGTGTTTCGCTCCCTTCCCAGCAGTGTTCGCTGCCTTCCAGCATTGTTCGTTTGCCTTCCAGCAGTTTCGCGGGCCCTTCCAGCTTTTGTTCGCTCCCTTTTCCAGCAGTGTTGGGCTGCCTTCCAGCTTGTTCGCTCCCTTTCCCAGCATTTTTTTCGCCCCCTTCCAGAAAGTGCCGCTCCTTTCCAGCAGTTTTCGCTCCCTTTCCCAAGCAGTGTTCGCTCCCTTTTCCAGAAGGGGTTCGCTCCCTTTCCCAGCATTTGTTCGTGCCTTCCAGCAGTGCTCGCTGCCTTCCGCGTGTTCGTTGCCTTCCAGAAAGTGTTGGCTGCCTTCCAGCAGTGTTGTTTCCCTTTCCCAAAGCGTTTTCGCTCCCTTCCTGCGTGTTCGTCCCTTTTCCCAGCAGTGTTGGGGGGGCCTTCCAGGCCCCAAAGTTGCTCGCTCCCTTCCAGCAGTGTTTCGCTGCCTTCCGCGTGCTCGCTGCCTTCCAGCATTTGTTTGCCCCTTTCCCAGCAGTGTTCCTGCCTTCCAGCAGTGTTGGCTCCCTTTCCCAGCAGTGTTGGCTCCCTTTCCCAGCAGTGTTGCTCCCTTTCCCAGAAGTGTTGGAGCCTTCCAGCAGGGGCTCGCTCCCTTTCCCAGAAAGTGCTCGCTCCCTTTCCCGGGGTTTTCGGGGTGTTCGCTCCCTTCCGGAAGTGCTCGCTCCCTTCCAGCAGTGCTGCTGCCTTCCGGGGCCCCCAAGGTTTTCGTTTGGCCTTCCGGCAGTGTCCCCCTGCCTTCCGGCGGGTGTTCGCTGCCTTCCGGCAGTTTTCGCTGCCATTCCGGCAGTGTCGCGGGCCTTTCCCGCATTGCTCGTGCCTTCCGGCAGTGCTCGCTGCCTTCCGGCAGTGCTCGCTCCCTTTCCCAAAGCATTGTTCGCTGCCTTCGGGGCAGTTTTCGCTCCCTTTCCCAGCAGTGTTCGCTGCCTTCCAGCATTTTTTTCCGCTCCCTTTCCGCAGTGTTGGCTCCCTTTTCCAGCAGTGTTGGCGGGCCTTTCCCAAGCAGGTTGGTGCCTTAGCAGTGTTGGCTGCCTTCCAGCAGTGTTCGCTGTTTTCCGGGCGTGTTCGCTCCCCTTCCAGCATGTTGCTGCCTTCCGGGGCCATTTTCAGGGGGCCTTCCAGCAGTGTTCGCTGCCTTCCAGAAAGTGTCGCTGCCCCCAAAGGCAGTGTTCGCTCCCTTTCCCCACCCGTGCCCCGCTGCCTTCCCAGCAGTGCTCGCTCCCTTTCCAGAAAGTGTTCGCTCCCTTTCCAGCAGTTTTTCCCCCTGCCTTCCCCCAGTTTTCGCTCCCCTTTCCGCAGTGTTCGCTGCCTTAAGCAGTGTTCGCTGTTTCCCAGCAGTGCCGCTGTTCCGGGCAGTGTTCGCTGCCTTCCAGCAGGGGTTCGTTTTGGGGCCTTTTTCCCAGAAATTTGGGCCCCTTCCCGGGAATTTTTGCTGCCTTCCAGCGTGTTCGCTGCCTTCCAGCAGGGTTCGTTGCCTTCCAGCAGTGTTCGCTCCCCTTTTAAAAAGCAGTGTTGGGCGCCCCAGCATTTTTTTCGCTGCCTTCCAGCAGTGTTCGCTGCCTTCCCCCAGTGTTCGTTTGTTCCAGCAGTGCTCGCTCCCTTCCAGCAGTGCCGTCCCCTTTCCAGCAGTGCTCGCGGGCCTTTTCCAGCATGCTCCCCTCCCTTCCGCAGTGCTCGTCCCTTTCCCGGGAATTTTTTGCTGTTTTCCCAAAGCATTTTTTTCGCTGCCTTCCAGCGGGTCTGCTCCCTTTCCCAGCAGTGCCGCTCCCTTTCCCAAGCAGTGTTCCCCCCCTTTCCCCAGCGTGTTCGCTGCCTTCCACCCGTGTTGGGTCCCTTCCAG
This sequence comes from Cherax quadricarinatus, assembly GCF_026875155.1. Taxonomy (NCBI): domain Eukaryota; kingdom Metazoa; phylum Arthropoda; class Malacostraca; order Decapoda; family Parastacidae; genus Cherax; species Cherax quadricarinatus. The sequence continues at coordinate 47,360 of NW_026470822.1, read as the reverse complement.
CATTTTCCTGCCTTCCGAAATGTTCGTCCCTTTCCCAGAAGTGTTCGCTGCCTTCCAGTCAGTGTTCGCTGCCTTCCAGCAGTGTTCGCTGCCTTCCAGCGTGCCCCGCTGCCTTCCAGCAGTGCTCGCTCCCCTTCCGCAGTGCTCGGCCTTCCGGGCGGGTTTGCCCCCGCTGCCTTCCAGAAGGGGCTGGGTCCCTTCCAGCATTTGTCGCTCCCTTTTCCAGCAGTGCTCGTTTTTGGGCTTCCAGCAGTGTTCGCTCCCTTCCGCATTTTTTTCGTCCCTTTTCCAGCAGTGTTCGCTCCCTTTCCCAAGCAGTGTTTCGCTCCCCTTCCAGCAGTGTTCGCTCCCTTCCAGCAGTCCTCGCGCCTTCCAGCAGTGCTCGCTGTTTTCCAGCAGTGCTCGTTTCCCTTTCCCAGCAGTGCTCGCTCCCTTTCCCAGCAGTGCTGCTGCCTTCCTGCCGGGTTTTTTCGCTCCCTTTCCCGCAGTGTTGCTCCCTTTTCCAGCAGGTTTCGCTGCCTTCCAGCAGTGTTCGTGCCTTCCGCGTGCTCGCTGCCTTCCCCCCAGTGCTCGCTCCCTTTCCGGCAGGGGTTCGCTGCCTTCCGCGTGCTCGCGGGCCTTCCAGCAGGTTCGTTTCCCTTTCCCCACCCAGGGGTCGCTCCCTTTTCCAGCAGTGCTCGCTCCCTTTTCCACAGTGCTCGCTGCCTTCCACCAGTGCTCGCTGCCTTCCCCCCTTCCCAGTGCTCGTCCCTTTCCGGCATTTGTTCGCTCCCTTCCGCAGTGCTGTCCCTTTCCAGCATTTGCTCGCGGGCCTTTCCCGCAGTGCCGCGGGCCTTCCGGCGGGTGCTGCTGCTCCAGAAAGGGCTCGCTCCCTTTTCCAGCAGTGTTCGCTCCCTTCGGCAGTGCTCGCTGCCTTCCAGTCCACCCTGGTGCTCGTTTCCCCTTCCCGGGCAGTGTTCGCTGCCGCCCCTTCTATTTTGGGGAAAAGTGCTGTTTGCCTTTAAAATTTGTTTTTTTTAAAAAGGGGGAAAAAAACCTAACCCAGTGGGGGAGGATTTTTTTTCTCACCTGAGAGAAAAAATTTAAACCAAAATTTGTAAAGCTCTTTTGGCGGATTTTTGCGTCGGGAAACTTTTAAAAGCCACAGTGTTTTTCTAGGAATTTTGGGAAAACAGATTTTTTTTGTAAAAGCCCAAAAAACCCCCTTGAAAAACGCCCCTTAACGCCCCGGGTTTTTTTCCCTTCTACATTTATTTTTCATAAAGCTAAGAATTGTGTGTGTGTGTAATTTTTATTTTTGTATATATATATGAAATATTTTATTTGTTATATATATAATATTTTATTTTTTAAAAAATTATATATATATTTATTTTAAGATATATTTTAAAATTTTTTTTTTTGTGTGTAAATAAAATTTTATATAAAATTTGAATTTATGAAATTTCAAGAACCATGGGCTTCTCCCCCAAAAGAGTGGTATTGAATCAGAAAACAACATTTGCGGCTAGCGGGGGTTTTCAAAACCCATTTTCCCTTTTGGCCCGCTTCATGGGGGAGCGAAAAATCACACAGGGTTTTTTTAAAACCCACAGGGACCAGCAACCCTACAAAAACCCAAGAACCACCCAGAGCTGGGTGTTTTCCCTTTGGTCCGGGGGAAATATTGAAAGCATTTAGAAAAGGGTTTGCAATAAGACTAGTCCCGAAGCAAAGGGGGAGGACGACACTAAACCAACAGGAGAGATGGGGGGAAATATGTTAGGGGACAAAAAAAAATTATGAGAGGAATCGAAAGGTGGACGAGACAGGAGTTCCAGAGAGGGGGACCCCACCCAAAAAGGGGTCACATTTTGGAAGTGAAAAAACTCGGGAATGATCACACTGATGTTGGGAATTTATTTCTTCCCCTTACAAAATTTTGTCAGGAAATAAAATTTGGGGAAAGTGTTTATAATGAAGGCAGGAAAAATTACTATTTTTTTAAGAAAAAAAGGGTATGAAAAAGCTTATGGAAAGGGACAGGGGGAAACCTTTAGAAGCTCCAGTAAAGGGGCTGGGGGCCGGGAAAGCAGGGGACTCGACCCCTAAAAACCACAACTAGGGGGAGAACAAACACACCACCACAACATTTTATGGGTTTTTTAAATTCACAAGGAATTGATTGAGGAACCCTGGACCCAATGAGGGGTCCTAAAAACATGGAGAGCCAAGATGTTGGATTTGGTACTGGAAAGCCTCTTAAAACCCTTTGTTAGGGCACTTTAGGGGAAGAGGTGGGGAAAGAACCAGCAAGCCCGGGAAACCTCGTATTCCCCCTAAATGGGCACCTACATCAAAAACATTACATATGAAAGGTTTCCTCAGGGGTAGTGCCCACGTGGTTCGGGCCCTTTTGAATACATATTTAGAGTTCCAAGGGGAAAAGGGGTAACAGGAGTGGGGTGGGAAAAAGGCCAAATAAAAAGGTTTAAAAAGGAATTTTCCTGCAGGGGGTTTTCATTGGAAAGGGGAATTTGGGTTTGGGAAAAATCAGAAAAACGAAATTTTTACAAAGTGCAACAAAATGCAAGGAGGAGAGGTTTTTTTCCCAAAAAGCAACGGGAACCCTAATAGGAAGACCAAAAACGAGCCCTTGTTTACCCCAAAGGTTTTAGGGGGGGGAAAAACCCAAAGTGTGTGGGAAAAGGAAAAAAAATACAGATTACAAAGGACCCGGGGAAAATAAAGAGAAAAATCAAAGGGACCCAAAAACGAGTATCCCGCCGATAAGGAGGGAGGCCCCCAACGGCCCCGAAAGAAAGCCCAAAATCTAACCCAAAGCTGTGTATAGCCACATCAGGGGGAAAGGGCAACGTAAAGGCCCAATTTTAATCGGGCCCTGGGGAAGGAAAGGGGGGAGCCCACAAGGCAGTGGGGCCCAAAAAGGGAATTCTTGAAAAAGAAAAGGGGATACACCAAAAAGGGGGATTTTACCAAAAAAAGTGTTGGATGAGATCACAAAACCGAGAAGGTGAAAAGCTGCAAAATAAAACTTGATACCTCAATGGCGGTGGGACTGGGAGAGGGGGGGAGAGGGGACGTTTGTGTGTGCCACTAACAACAATTTTAAAACACCCCATTAAAAATTGGGACAAATACCTGCGGTAGGGGAAAAACGGAAATGTGCCCCAAATTTTTAAGAAAGGAGACAGAAAGGGGCCCACAAAACTACAGCCCAGTTTTAAATGACGTGGTGTATGAAAAATAAAAAGAGAAGATTATCAGGGAAGTGTGATGGAGCACCTAGGAAGGGAACAAGCTTATAAAAGGGACAATAGCTTTGAATTCAGGGGAAAGGAAAAAAATTCCTGTGTCAAAAAATTATTGGAGTTTTAGGGCAAGGTAAAAAAGGAAGTAAATAAAGGAGAGGGGGGGGTTTTGATTGTAATTTTTCTTGAACTGAAAGTTTTTTGCACCCCGGGCCCCTAAAGAGATTAGTGCAAAAACCAGAGGATCAGGCACTTTTAAAAACGGGGAAGGGAAACTGCAATGGATCAGGGGAAATACCTGAAGGGAGGCAACAAAGTCGGGGGTACGTGCGAGGGGCCCAGAGTGGGCCCCCTTTTGACGATGGGGGGTTCCACGGGGGGAAAGCCCCTAGGACCTTTGCTTTTTTGGTTTTATAGGGAAGGACATGAGGGAAAGGGTGGGCCTCAGAAGTGTCCCTTTTTCAAGATGATGTAAAGTTAATGGGGGAAAATTTAAAAAATCAGATGGGGGTTTTAAAGGGGTTGGTTAAAAAGAGACCTGAACAGGCTGGAAACCGGGAAACCAATAAATATCTCCTCGAATTTAACCCCCCAAAATGAAAAATCATGAAGATCCGGGAAAGGGCAAAAAAGACTGCAGACAGAGTACGGGGCAAGGTGGCCAAAGACTTAAAACCTCACTAAAGGGAAATTTAAATTTTGGGGCGAATATAAAAACCGAGGACTTTCCCCGAGGCAAAAATTAACTACAGAATGGTTGCAGATATGGGCCCCCGGGGCAAATCTGGGGAATGGGTTAAATACCTCAGTAAGGAATCGTTAAAGATTGTTTACCGTTTTCGTCAGTCTATATGGAGTTGCAGACCCAAAGTTTGGGGGCCCACCCCCGGTTTCAAGCCGTCAAGAAATTAGCCCAAAGTGAAAAGGGTTTTTGCAAAAAGGAAAATTTCCAGAGCTAAGAGGGGAAAGGGCCCTACGAAGAAAGGTTAAGGGAAATTGTTATGACGGCCAAATGAAGGACAGGAGGGTTTTGAGGGGACATGATAACGACACACAAAAAAACTGCAAAGGGAAATTTTTCAAACTCCTTACAGTATTTTTTCTTTGGGGCCAAAATTTTTACAAAAGGGGGACCAAAAACAGGATGTTTTCCCGGGGTGGGCACAGAAAAAAAAGGAGTCAAATTCGAGGTTGGAAGGGTCAGATGAGTCAAAGGGATATTAGGAAGTAATCTGTAGCCCTGGAGTTGTCAGGAAGTGGAATAAACCTAAAAAGTGACGTAGTGGAGGAGGGGAAAAAAACATAGTTTTGGGGAGAGGTTTTTTAAAGTTCATGGAGCAGGGGGGAGAGGGACCTAGTGGGGGATCAGTGAAAAGGGGGGGCCCGGAGTTATGAATCGCCCTTCCTCCAAAAATAGGCGAGTACACCAACACACAAAACCCCCCAGCGGGCCCCCCCCCCCCCCCCCCCCCCCCCCACAACACACACCCCACACACACACAACAAACCCCCCACACAAACACACACACACCCCACACCAAAAACCCCCCACAAACACCCCGGGAGAAAACTGGATCTTTTTTGCCACCAGCGAAGAGGGTGGGGCCAGGGGGCTGTGATTCGGAACCCCGCAAAAAACAAAATTTTAAAGAGTTTACACCACACACTGTAAGGAAAGTTCATTAAAATAAACAGTGGTGGAAGGGTTTTAAAGAATGGGGTTTGTAGTTTTTTTGGGGGGTTGCGTTTTTCATTTAGGGTGGGTGCATAGTTCTCGCTACCCCAACCCCCCCTTCTGCACTCGGTGGGAGGGGCCCCAAATGTCTCCGACCCGTTTTGGGCAGTCCCCTTGGGCTTGCGGTCCCCTCAAAACTACAAATATTTAAATTTCCCCTCCTGCAGAAGGTTTTTTGTTTGGATTTTTGTCGGGTTTCAAAAAAGGGGGCTTCACACTTTTTTATGGTTTTAAAACCAATTTGTTCCTGCCGGGATTTGAATTTGCGATGTGGTTTCGTCATATTTTAATTTCCCCATCAATTTTTCCCTTTTAAAAGGGTTTATGCCATAGTGTGGTAAATTTTTAGAAAGGTTTTGTAACTGTGTTTTCTTTTTTTCTAGGGCCCCGATGTCGGTCAGGTCATCCGTAACAGGGGAGACACCCAAAAGGGCCCGCATAAAAAAAGGCCAAATACCGTGGGGTGCGGGAAAGTAACAAAAAAACCCGCACATAGGAAAGAGGGGCTTCGACGACATTTCGGTAAGCCCTTTGGCCATTTAAAAAAGTCAAAACTATGTTTATGAATGGGTTTTGAAAAGCGACCCAAATTTAGAATTGAGACACTTTGCAAAAATTTTGGGAATTTTTTATTGAAAGAAACGTTTCGGGAAAACAGTGGCTTTTATCGCCCAAAAACAAAGTAGTTTGGTAAGGAAGGAGAAGTTTGAGGGGAAACGTCCCCCAAAATGGGGTTGATGTTTTTAGTCCATACTCTTGTAGGAAAATGGAAACATAGGAACGAACGGGAAAGGGAAAATTTTAGGGAAAAATCCCAAAAGGGAGAGCCGGGGGGGGAAGACGGGACAGACGAAGAATAGCTCTGGAAAAGGAGTGTTCTTAGTCGTAGAAATAGAGCCAGGGGTTAACCCAGCAGCGAAAAGGCAAAACGTGGGACAATATTTAGAAGAGAAATTCAAGCTTTTTGTTGGGAAATCCCGGGGGAGTGGGGTTTGGGGGGAGGAAGGGGCATGCGACGTTTTGGGAGAGGGGGGGGGGGGGAAAGCAGGGGTTTTTTTAGAACTGGGGCCATGTTTAACCCCCAAAAACTAAAGGCCCAACGTGGGGGCGGGGAATGGGGAAACCTGTTATAGAAGGTACCCGTCAGCGAAAAACCCAAAGGTTATTTGGGAAATTTGGGATAGGGCGGATCATGCAAGGAGTAGAAAAGGTTTTGGTTTGGGTTTTTGGATTTCGAATTTCTTCGTCAAGGAGGGGAGGTCCAGTAGGGAATTTTCGTGGGCTCAAGGGTTTTTCTTTTTTGGTTTCCCCTGAGCGGGCTTCCAGTACAAAATTCAGCGCGGGGGGATGTCTAACTGGGCATGGGAGACTCGCTTGTGGCGGGAAATTTTTTCCCAAATTTACATCAAGCACCCAAGCGCAGCGCCTTGTTTTGACACCGCTGCAGTTTAAATAAGTTTTTTTTGGCAAGGGGAAGGGGGGCCCAAAAGGGAGGTAAGTTATCAGAGGACGTATTAGGGAAATTTTTAGAGGTGTAAATTTTGGGGCGTTGAGAGGCATGTTTCAGTTTGTAGAGGGCCCGCAAGGGGCCCCCTTTTAGCTTTTTGCAGCCTTGAGTGAATGTTTTCAGTGGGAAACGAAGAAAATTAGTCAGGGTTAACGCCCCCGGGCAAATGCAGATTGTGTTTATGGGGATTTTAAGTTCGGGTTTTCACTTTTCTGAGTCGACAGGTAATGGAGGGTCACGTTTTCCCGTAGTTTAAAAAAAAATAATGCTGGATTTTGTTTCATTTGGTTTTTATTTCCCCCATTTTTGTTTTCCCGATGGCTATTTTGATCGACCTCTATTTTGTGGGTTTGTGTGTGTTGTATTATATTTGGGTGAGTGAAAAATTTTTGTAATGTCGTCTTTCATAGGCTAATGTGGGTGGAGTTGTGGTATTTCAGGTGTTGGGAATGTCGTTAGTGTATTAAAAGTAGGGGTAGGGGGAGGGGGACAGAGCCCCGGGGTACTCCTTTATTTAGTGTGAAAGTAGTCAGAGATAACAGCCCTTGGAATTTGGGTTCTCATGGTACGGCCCCCCTTTGGGGGTTGCAGAGGAGTTTACGAGTATTGGGGAGGCAGGTTTTAAAATTAAATGCAGAGTTTGTACTTGAGCCCCTTTGTGCCAGAAAATGTCAAAGGCTTTTTCAAGTCTTTTGCAACCAGGGCTGTCCTGTTTTTTTGTTTTTGTGTTTTTTGGGGGGTGTAGTTTAGAAAAGGGTGTTAAAAGGATCCTGTGTGGATCTGTGGGTTTTGAAGCCAAACTGGCCCTTTAGAAAATTTGAGAATTGTTTTTCCAGGTATCTGACGAAGGCATTTATTGACGAGTTTTTTCAAAGGGGTTTTCCAAAATTTTTGAGGAGGCTGATATGGGGGATTGTTTTCTGGGGGCAGGTGGTTTTATTGGGTTTTGGAAGGGGATAGCAGTAGCGCTTTGAAAGAGGGGGAAAGGGAAAATATCCAGAGGCAAGGGGGGGCATTTTAGGGGGGGTTTTTTGTAGGAAGGTTAAAGTAGAGTCAGGAAAAGGTTTTTTCAGGAAAAAATATGGTTTAGGCCAGGGGGCACCGGAGCCCTTGGGGGGAAGGGGGTTGAGGAGAGTTTTTTGGTCTGTTTTTTGTTTAAAAGGGGTGCAAGTTTTTTGGGGGGGAGGTAAATGAGTCCGTGGATGTGGTGTCTTTGGGGTTGTTTCGTGTGTGTGTGTGTGTGTGTGGGTGATGTGTGGTTTTGTGTGTGTTGTGTTTTGTTTTGAAAGTGTTTTGGTTGGGTGGGTGGTGTGGGGGTGGAAATTTTTTCCCCGTGTTTTTGTTTTTTGGAATGGGTTGTAGGGTTTTTTTTGGTTTTGGGGTTTTGGTTTTAAGGGTGGGAAAATGGGTTTCCCGTGTTTTTGAAGGTTAGAAAAGGGGTTTGGGGTTTTAATGTTTTTTGGTTGTTGGTTTTGGGTGATTTTTTTGGTTTGGGTTTGGGGGTGGGGTTGAAATTTTTTTGATAAAGTTTTAAAGGCTTTGGTTTTTTAAAACTGTTTTTTGTTTTTTGAGGAAAAACCGGTTGTTTGGGGCTTTGGGCTGCTTTTTGTTGAAGGGGTTTTTTTGAAAGGTTAAAGGGGGAGGGATTTTTTGGGATTCGGTTTTTTGTGAGGGGTTTTTGGTAGAGAAAGGGTTCCCAAAGGGCAAAATTTGGGGTTTTTGTTTGATTAGGGTTTGAAAAATTTTCATGGGGTTGGGTTTTCAAATTTAGCGGGGGTTTTGGGGGGGAAGGGGGGCCGGGATGAGGAAGGAGTTTTAAGAAGATGGGTTTGTTGGGTTGTAAAGTTAAAAGGTAGGTTGAAATTTGTGTTGGGAAGCCTCCCAGTAGCGGGGTTCCCTTTTAGGGGAGAAGGAAAGGGGTTGGGGCCCGGGTGAAATAGGGTTTGGGGTTTTTTAAGTTGAAATTGGGTGACCGGGTTGGTTGGGGAAAAAGGGGGTTGAAAGAGGGTGTGGTTTGGCCCAAATGTGTTGGAGTTTGGTTTTGGGAGTTGAAGTAAAAAAAGGTATTTTAAAGGGTTTGGGCGAGGTGTGAAAAAGGTTTTGGGGGAAGGGGGTTTTGGGAAATTGGCTGCCAGTTGGTTTTTTAAAAGGTTGGGAAAGGGGTGTTTTTGGGGATTTAATTAAACAACCCCCGTTGGGGGATTTGGGGGGTGTTGTGAAAAATTAACCAAAAGGTTGATAGTTGAGGGGGTTTGGGCGGACTGTTTTTGAAAAAATTAAAGGGGGCCTTTGGTTCCGGGGCTGGCCCGAAGGGGTTTTTGTAAAATAAAACGGAATTGGGGGGAAATTCTGTTTTTTTTTGGTTTGGCTTAGGCCAAATTAAAGTGGGGAAAGGGGGGTTTGGATTAAACCCCTAATGGTGATTAGTGGGAGGTTTTTTTAGGGTACGGCCCGTTTAGGAAAGGGGGGGGGGAAAAGGTTGGTCTTTTTTAAAAATTTTTTTGGGAAAAATTTGTCAATTTTGGATTTTAAAATTTGGGGTTTGAAAATTTTGTGGGAAGGGGGGTTTGGATTAATTTTTTTGGGGGAAATGGGCCAATTTTAGGGAAGTGGGTTTGGGAGGGTTTGGAAGGGAAGTTTTGGTGGGAGGGGGGAAAATGGAACGGTTTTTAAAGGCTTTGGGTTTTGAAGGGGAGGGTTTGGTTTTAGGATGTTGGGGGGGGGAGAGGTGGGTTGGGCCCGGATAAAGTTTTGGTTTGGGGATGGAGGAGGGGCAAAGGGGAGGGGGGAGGAGGGAAGCTTTTGGGTTTGGGGGTAGGAAGTGGGGGGGATGGAAGGAAGGGGGGAAGGGGGGTAAGGTTTTAAAGGATGAGGGGAAAGGTTTTTGGGGGAAAAATTTGGAAGGGAAGGAAGGAAGGGGGAGGTTTGGGAAGTTTTGGGGTTAAGGACCCAAACAGTGGGGGAAGGTTTTTTGGTTCGTGGGGGGGGGAGAAAGGGGTGTTGAGTTTGGGGGTTGGTTTTAGTGTGAAAAGGGGAAAAGGGGGGAGGAGAACCTGGTGGGAGGAAAGGAAAGGGGGGGGGAGGGGGAAAGGGGGGGGGTTGTTAAAGGGGAGGGAGGGCAGGGGAAAGGGGGGGAGGGGTTTAATTAAGGGGGGAAGAATTTGTTTTTGCAGGGGAAGGAATTTTGGTTTGGGACCGGGAGTTTGTTTGGGGGAAGTTGGAAAATTCCAGAAGTGGGCAGGTTTGGGGAAAAAATTTGGGGTTATTTTGTAAGTCTGGTTTGGGGGTAGGGTTTTTAGAAAGGGGAAAAGTGTTTGGGAAATCGGGTGTTGGGTGTTTGGGGGTTGTGGTTGGTTTTTAAAAGGAAAAGGAGACCAAATGGGGGGGAGGCCCAGGGAGGGGGTAGGGGGTGGGGGGGTTTAGGGGGGGGAGTGGCGGGGGGTTTTTAAAGGGAAAAAGGGGGGTTTTTTCTTTGTTTCTGAAAAAATTTCTTTTCTTGGAAGGGGTTTTTCAATGGCCGTGTTTTGGACCCGGGCCCCAAGGGTTTAAAAATTTAAGGGGAAGGTTTTTGTATTCCCGAAGGGGGTTTTTAGGTTTTTTGAAAAATTTGGAAACCGATTGGTTTTTAAGGCAAGTGGGTTTTTAAGTGCGAATTTAAATTTAAGGGCAAAAGGGATTGGGGGAATTTGGGGAGGAAAAAGGTTTGGAGGAAAGGGAGGGGTTTTGGGGGGGTTCCGAGAAGTGGGGGAAGGGGGGGGGGAGGGGAAGGAACAAGGGATTTTTTTTAGAAAAGAGTTTTGGGGGGTTTTAAAATCGGCCAAAAGGGGGAGTTTCAGTCTGGAATATTTAAAAGTCTTCCTTTTCGGGTCATAGGTGGTTTTAAATCGTGCTTTTTAAGGTGCCAGGGGTAAAAAATGGTGGCCGGGGGAGGTTTTTGGTTTGGGAAAAGCGAAAAGGTTTCGCCAAAAGGTTTTTTGGGGGTAGGAAAAGGAACCTTGATTTGGTTTTAAAAAAGGAAAGGGGCCCAAGATATCCCCGGGAATTTAATGGGGTTTTGGGGAAAGGTAGGGGGATCGGATTGGGGGGGGGGTTTGAAAATTTAAACCCAGAAGGTAAAAAAAAGGGAAAAGAAACAAGGGAGGGTGTGGGGGGGGGAGAGGGAAGGGGGGTTTTGGGGAGGTGGGAAAGGAACGGGGGGGCATGTCTAATTTTCCCCCAAAAGTGTTTGGGGGGTTTAAATCCGGCCCCAAAAAAATGAAGGGTTTCACTGGGCAGAGTGTAAGGTTTTGAAAACCGACAAGTTTGGGGGGGACATGAAAAAGGGAACTTTTTGGCTTTGGGGCCCCCTGGTTATATCCTGAGTGGCGGGCCCAGGTTTTGGCTGTATGGCGTGCAGTCAACGGCGAAGAGAATTCAGGCAGCAAAGGCTTCTGCCCTTGGGTAGGCAACCCCGACGCACCAATCCTGATGGTGGAGAGGAAGACGAAGGTCCAGCAAGCCTACTCTAAGCGAAGTCTCTCCCAACACGGGGTAATTCGAGAGAGGCGAGATCGTCGATGTGTGAGTGATGTGTTAGGTAAGCACACGTAACCACTTCGAGCTAAGTCACAAACGAGGAATGCAGCACCGTGATTGACTGTGGGGGGGGGCAGCATAGGGCCAGAGAGGTGGCTTATATACTGCAGTCAGATGAGGTGAAGTAGGGATCACAGTGGGACCTGTCACTAGGGGTAAGTAGGTCGTCGCCCAAAGGTTGGGCAAGCGTTGAAGTCTTTGTACCAAGTTCCCATGATGTTGCAGTGTCTGACAGATGTGATGAATGGTTTAGAAAACCGACAAGTTGAAGAACTGAGCATGCAACACATGGGAATCTTTATTGAAGAAACGTTTCGCCACCAGTGGCTTCATCAGTCCAATACAAAGTGGGAAATGGGTAAGGAGAGAAGTTTGGCCCTATGCTGCATTTCAAGAGTGATGGACTAAACACATCGATTCCAGGTTGAGGGACTGTTTTACCTCAAACTTCTCCTCTCCTTACCATTTCACTTTGTATTGGACTGATGAAGCCACTGTGTGGCGAAACGTTTCTTCAAAAAAGATTCCCATGTTTTTGCATAAGTGTCTCAATTCTTCAAAGTCACACTAACGAAAAGGAGAGAAGGAGGGGTATATATAGGCAGGAAGTGGATGAGGTATAGTAGTAGTGGAAGTAGTAAAGAGGAGGGGGCCCGTCAAATACTAAGAAAAAGGGCACTGCAGGAAGCTGGTGCAAACAGAAGGCAAGAGCAAGAAAGTCGGCGTAAGCTCCTCCTCTTCTATTTAGAGTTATTTGTGCATAGATCTTAGCAAGATCTGATAGTAAACCTAACCTCTACTACACTGGTCCCTCCACTTTTCAACCAACACACCATCAATTACACACCATTTAGAGCCGTCCCTCAGTTATAACTCCACCATTGTTTCATGGTGGTTCTTTACTGGCGGCTTTAATTGCTTCACAAGTGTTGTGGTGGTCAGAGGATCACAGTCAACCTCTGTTCGACAGAATCTCTGCTCATGTTGAGGGGCACAGTCTTCTGTTCAACAGTCACATCCACTTGCGAACCCCCCGCCCCCCCATCATCAACAACGATCGGTGTTTCCAAACGACGATTCAGAGGTACGTGTCCCGAAAATCGCCGGCATCATTCTCCACTTAAAGTCAGTGTGTACATAATTTAATTCGAATGACTAATTATTTATACATTCATTTTTGTTTCAGGTAGGATTAAGTTCATGTTTTTAAAAAGCTTTTATTTTCACTGATTTTTACTTATTAATAAAATTCTTTAAATGTTATTATTCATTTTTCAATCGCTCTATTTCCACGAGAAGGAACCAGTCTTATCAGGTTGATAGGGCTATTGAACCTTGACACACACACACAAAAACCACACACACACAAACAAACCACAAACACACAAAAACACACAAACACACAAAAACACAACACACCAAACACACACACAAACACACACCAAACACACACACAAAACACCACAACACAAACACAGCAAGTGCTGGATGAGGTACTATAACCAAGGAGGAGGTGAAGAAGCTGCTGTGCGAACTTGACACCTCAAAAGCGGTGGGACCAGACAACCATCTCTCCGTGGGTCCTTAAAGAGGGAGCAGAGATATTGTGTGAGCCTTTAAACAAAGATCTTCAACACATCATTTGAAACTGGGCAACTCCTGAGATATGGAAAATGGCAAATGTAGTCCCAATTTTTAAAAAGGGAGACAGACATGAGGCAAATAAATACAGACCTGTATCACTAACGTGTATAGTATGCAAGGTCATGGAGAAGATCATCAGGAGGAAGTGGTGGGGCACCCGGAAAGAAACAAGTGTATAATTGACAACCAGCACGGTTTCAGGGAAGGAAATTTCCCGTGTCACAAACCTACTAGAGTTTTATGACAAGGTGACAGAAGTAAGACAAGAGAGGGGTGGATCGACTGCATATTTTTGGACTGCAAAAGGCCTTCGACACAGTTCCTCACAAGAGGTTACTGCAAAAGCTAGAGGATCAGGCACACAACAGAAAAGCACTGCAATGGATCAGAGAATACCTGACAGGGAGGCAAACAACGAGTCATGGTACGCGGGCGAGGTGTCAGAGTGGGCGCCTGTGACAAGCGGGGTTCCACAGGGGTCAGTCCTAGGACCTGTTCTGTTTTTTTGGTATATGTGAACGCATAACAGAAGGGATAGACTCAGAAGTGTCCTTGTTTGCAGATGATGCGAAGTTAATGAGAAGAATCAAATCGGACGAGGATCAGGCAGGACTAAAAAGAGACCTGGACAGGCTACAAGCCTGGTCCAGCAACTGGCTCCTTGAATTTAACCCTGCCAAATCCAAAGTCATGAAGATTGGGAAGGGCAAAAAAGACCGCAGACACAATATAGTTTAGATGGCCAAAGACTGCAAAACCTCACTCAAGGAAAAAGATCTGGGGGTGAGTATAACACCGAGCATATCTCCTGAGGCACACATCAATCAGATAAACTGCTGCAGCATACGGGCGCCTGGCAAACCTACGGATAGCGTTCCGATACCTCAGTAAGGATTCGTTTAAGACTCTGTATACCATTTACGTCAGGCCCATACTGGAGTATGCAGCACCAGTTTGGAATCCACACCTAGTCAAGCACGTCAAGAAATTAGAGGAAAGTGCAAAGGTTTGCAACAAGACTAGTCCCAGAGCTACGGGGATTGTCCTACGAAGAAAGGTTGAGGGAAATTGGCCTGACGACACTGGAGGACAGGAGGGTCAGGGGAGACATGATAACGACATATAAAATACTGCGCGGAATAGACAAGGTGGACAAAGACGGGATGTTCCAGAGAGGGGACACAGACAAAGAGGTCACAATTGGAAGTTGAAGACTCAGATGACTCAAAGGGATGTTAGGAAGTATTTCTTCAGTCATAGAGTAGTCAGGCCATGGAATAGCCTAGAAAGGGATGTAGTGGAGGCAGGAATCATACATAGTTTTAAGGCGAGGTATGATAGAGCTCATGGGGCAGGGAAAGAGAGGACCTAGTAACAATCAGCGAAGAGGCGGGGCCAGGAGCTGTGACTCGACCCCTGCAACCACAAATTAGGCGAGTACAAATAGGTGAGTACACACACACACACATTCAATTGATTAAGGAAATTAGATCCGATAGGGAGGATGATGGGAAGAGAAGAAGGAACTTGGAAATGTAATTAAGGTTATAATGAAGCAGGAAATCTGCGTAATAAATCAGTTGGAGAACAGGATTCAAGAAGATATTAAATGAGACAGTAAAGGATAAGGATAACCAACAATAGGTCAAGAGAGGAGAGAAATGGCAAATGATTCAGAGGAAATTAAGAGGATTACGCACCTTGATGAGACAAGTTGAGTAAGACATGAACAACACAACTCTTATAATGTACAGTTTATTTGAGAGAGACTGAGAGGAACAAAGTCAGTAGGAAGAAGGAACAAAGTCAGTAGGAACAAAGTCAGTAGGAAGAAGGAACAAAGTCAGTAGGAACAAAGTCAGTAGGAAGAAGGAACAAAGTCGGTAGGAAGAAGGAACAAAGCCAGTAGAAAGAAGGAACAAAGCCAGTAGAATGAAGGATCAAAGTCAGTAGAAAGAAGGAACAAAGTCAGTAGGAAGAAGGAACAAAGCCAGTAGGAAGTAGGAACAAAGTCAGTAGGAAGAAGGAACAAAGCCAGTAGAATGAGGAACATAGCCAGTAGACAGAAGGAACAAAGCCAGTAGGAAGTAGGAACAAAATCAGTAGGAAGGAGGAACAAAGTCAGTAGGAAGAAGGAAAAAAAGTCAGTAGGAAGAAGGAACAAAGCCAGTAGGAAGTAGGAACAAAGTCAGTAGGAAGTAGGAACAAAGTCAGTAGGAAGAAGGAACAAAGCCAGTAGAATGAGGAACATAGCCAGTAGAAAGAAGGAACAAAGCCAGTAGAAAGAAGGAACAAAGTCAGTAGGAAGAAGGAACAAAGTCAGTAGGAAGAAGGAAAAAAAAGCTAGTAGGAAGAAGGAACAAAGCCAGTAGAAAGAAGGAACAAAGTCAGTAGGAAGAAGGAACAAAGTCAGTAGGAAGAAGGAACAAAGCCAGTAGAAAGAAGGAACAAAGTCAGTAGAAAGAAGGAACAAAGCCAGTAGAAAGAAGGAACAAAGCCAGTAGAAAGAAGGATCAAAGTCAGTAGAAAGAAGGAACAAAGTCAGTAGGAAGAAGGAACAAAGTCAGTAGGAAGAAGGAACAAAGCTAGTAGGAAGAAGGAACAAAGCCAGTAGGAAGAAGGAACAAAGCCAGTAGGAAGAAGGAATAAAGCGAGTAGGAAGAAGGAACAAAGCCAGTAGAAAGAAGGAACAAAGTCAGTAGGAAGAAGGAACAAAGTCAGTAGGAAGAAGGAACAAAGCTAGTAGGAAGAAGGAACAAAAACCAGTAGGAAGAAGGAACAAAGCCAGTAGGAAGAAGGAACAAAGCCAGTAGGAAGAAGGAACAAAGCAAGTAGGAAGAAGGAACAAAACCAGTAGGAAGTAGAAACAAAGCCAGTACGAAGTAGAAACAAAGCAAGTAGGAAGAAGGAACAAAGCCAGTTACGAAGAAGGAACAAAGCCAGTACCCAAGAAGGAACAAAGCCAGTAGAAGAAGGAACAAGTCAAGAGGAAGAAGGAACAAAGACAGTAGAAAGAAGGAACAAGCCCGTAAAGAAGGAACAAAGCCAGTAGGAAGAAGGAACAAAGCCCCCCTATGGAAAAGGCGAATTTACCTTTTCCAAGGGTTGCCCCTTGTTTACTATTTCTCCCCTTTCCCTTCCCCTTTTTAAAATTTGGTCCCCCCTTTTAAAAGATTTTCTTTTTTGGTTTGAAAACCCCCTGTTTCTCCCCCTTTTCCTTCGCACTTCACCTTTTTTTCCCTTCTTTTCCCCCTTTATTTTAAAACCATCCATTTTCCCCCCTTTAAATTTTAACCTTTCTCTTTCCTTATCTCCCTTTTGGCCCAACCCTGGGTTTTGCCTTTTTTTTTCCTTCCCCCTTCAAGAAAACTGTTACCCTTGGGGCTTGGGGGTTCTTTTGATTTTAAAATTTTAATTTTAATCTTTCGGCTCCTTTTTCCCTAATTTTTCCATTCTTCCCTTTTCTTTTCCCCCTTCTTCCTTTCCCCCTTTTTCTCCCTCCCTTTCTCTCCCTTCCTTTTTTCTTTTCCCCCTTTTCTCTGTTTCCCCCTTTTCTATTTCCTTCCTTCCTTTTTTTTTTTCCCTTTTCCTTCTCCCTCCCCTCTTCTTCTCCTCCTTTCCTATAAGGGTGCATTTCGGGACTTTTTTTTACAATGGCTAAACCTTCCCCCAGTTTGGAAAAAGGGGGTTTTCCCTGTTAAAAATTATTCCCGGACAGGTAAATTGGAAAGTTTTTTACCGGCCGGGGTTGGAGCCACCTCATCCCGTTTCTTGTTTTCCCAAATTGTTTTATTTCGGGTTTGGGGAAAAGGCAGTTCCCTCGGGCTTTTAAAAACCTTAATTAAAAAATTTTGGGGATCCCCTCACCCACGGGGCCCATTTTAAATTAAAATTTTTGGGTTTGCACATTTTTTTCCCCCCAAAAAAATTTTTTTTTTGTTGGGCCCTTTAATTTGATCCGGGCTTTTAAACGGGGGGATTTCTCCCCCCGGGTTTCAGCTGTTTTTTTTGGTCCTTTTCCCTTTCCCCAATAGGGGTTTTAACCCCTTTAACCCTTTTTTACAGCCCTTCCCCTTTTGCCCCTTCCCCGTTTTTTTGGGCCAAAAACAGGGGTTAACCAGGGGCACCCCTTTCCGGGTTTTTAAAATTAAAAAAAACGTTTTTTAATTTCTCCTTCCCTTTTCCCCTTCCCCAAACTTCCTCCCATCTGGCCTTTGGCCTTTTCGCCTTTAAAAAGGGGGTTTTAATTTTCAATGGAAAAACCCTTTTCCCTGTGATTTGTCCCGGCCCTTTTTAAACCCCAAGTTTTTTTTAAACCCCAAATTACCCCCATCAAAAGGTTTCTTTTAAACGTCCCCCTTCGGCTTTATTTTTTTTCCCCAATTCCCCATCCCTTTAAAATTTAAAAACCATTTTTAAACCTTTCCCACGGGCCTTTCTTTTCAACTTTTTAACAAATTAGCCCCAAAAGGTTTTTCTTTTTTCCCCTCTTGATCCCCACTCCCCCAGGGGGGAAATTCCCCGGCGGGAAATTATTTTCGGGGGCCCCCAAAAGGGAATATTTTTCAGTTTTTTCCCCTTTTTTTTGGGGTTGGGAAACCAACGTTTCGCTTGAATAACCCTCCATTTTTTTTTGGGCGTAATTTAAAAGTTTTATTGGGAAATTAAATTAAAAATTTGGATTTTTACCCAGGGGTTCTACCAATGGAAAAAACACCCTTTTCATTCTTGAAGGTCGGGTAAAAAACCATTAATTTTTGGGGGAATTTGCCGGGGACCAGCAATTAAAGGGGTTTTATTCCCCCGGCGTGAATTGTTACCCTTTTTTCCTTTTGCCCCCGGCAGGATTGATCACAATTTGTAGTTGCATTTTTAACCGAACGAATTTAACAAATTGCTAAAAAGGGCCCTTTTCCCCCCTAACACCCCATTCCCATTCTTTTTTTAAGGGGAACTTTTTTTCCCCAAAACCCCGGGCGGTATTACCGGGCAGAGGTTTCAAAGGATAAAAAATCCCAAGGGCAAGCCCCAAAAGGGTTTTTCCAGGGGGGAGGGTGGATTTATGGGGCGAACCAGGTTAAGGGTACTTTAAAATTTTGGCCCCCAAAATTTTTGGTTTATGGGGAAGGTAAAGGATTCCTATAGGGCCCAAAACCGGGGCCCCCGGAATTTTCCCAAAGCCGGGTTCAAGGTTATTTTCCCAGGGGCCACCAGGAAAGGAAAAACATCCCGGGGCCCAGCCCCGGTAAAGGGGGAAATACAATAAGGGGCCGGGACCGGGTCCAAGGATTTTTTCCAGGGAAACCCTCAAATTTCCAATTCCCAGGGCAGAAAGGGGGTTTGCACCCCAAAAAGTGGCCAAGCCCGGGGTTCAAAGGGCAAAGGGGAAAGGCCCAGGATGTATAAACCCATCAAGCCCCAACCCAGGGGGGCCGGGGTAAGGGAACTATCCCAGGGAAGACCAGGGTCAAGGATACTACCCCGGGGCCCCGGGACCAGGCAAGGATCCCAAAATCCCAGGGCCAAAACAGGTCAAGGGATACACCCCCAGGGCAGCCCAGGTAAAAGGTTATTACCCAGGGAAAACCGGTAAAGGGGGATACTATCCCAGGGCGGGAAAAACCCAGGTCAGGAAAACTACCCCAGGGCAAACCAGGTCAAAAGGGATACTATCCAGGAAAGCCCGGGTTTAAGGTTACTATCCAGGGCTGACCAGGTAAAAGGATACTATCCCAGGGAAAAACCGGGGTAAAGGATTTTACCCCAAAGGGCAGACCAGGTCAAGGATCTATCCCGGGGCCCCAGCCCAGGTTTAAAGGATCTACCCCGGGGCCCGACCCAGGTAAAGGATACTACCCCGGGGCCCAACGCCCAGGTCAAGGTTACTATCCCAGGGCAGACCAGGTCAAGGATTACTTTCCAGGGGGGACCAGGTCAAGGATACTATCCCAGGGAAAGCCCGGTAAAGGGGAAAATATCCCGGGGCCCAGACCGGGAAAAAAGGTTACTATCCCGGGGCCCAGGACCGGGTAAAGGGGAATACTTTTCCGGGGCCAAAACCAGGTCAGGATACTTTTCCCAGGGCAGACCAGGTAAAGGGAAATACTACCCCGGGGACCAGGTAAAAGGGATCTACCCCGGGCAGACCAGGTCAAGGAAACATCCCAGGGCAGACCAGGTCAAGGTTTCCTATCCCAGGGCAAAACCAGGTGGATCCCTTACCCCGGGGCCGGGAAACCGGTCAAGGTTTACTATCCCAGGGCGGCCCAAGGTAAAGGGAAATTAAATAAGGGAAAGCCCCGGGTAAAACAACTATGGGGGAAATTTTTTTTTTAAAGGGAAATTTCCCGGGGTCCCGGGTTTAAGGGAAAGACCCCGGGAATTAGGGTTCGGTTCTTCCGGGGCAGGGTTCGGTTTTCCCTTCCAACCGGGTTTTCGGTCCTTCCCCTGGGCCCCGGCTGGTTTCCAGGGGGCTCGGTCCCTTTCCCGGGGTGCCGGTCGGTTTTCCCCGGGGCAGGGCCCGGCCTTCCGGGGCCGGGTTTTCGGTCCTTCCCCAAAGGGCGCCCCCGGGATTTGGGGGGTTCCAGCGGGCCGTTGTTTCCAGAAAAATGCTTCCTTTTTTGTTCCCCAGAAAAAGGTTTCAAAAAGGCCTTAATAGTGTTTCGCTCCCTTCCCAGCAGTGTTCGCTGCCTTCCAGCATTGTTCGTTTGCCTTCCAGCAGTTTCGCGGGCCCTTCCAGCTTTTGTTCGCTCCCTTTTCCAGCAGTGTTGGGCTGCCTTCCAGCTTGTTCGCTCCCTTTCCCAGCATTTTTTTCGCCCCCTTCCAGAAAGTGCCGCTCCTTTCCAGCAGTTTTCGCTCCCTTTCCCAAGCAGTGTTCGCTCCCTTTTCCAGAAGGGGTTCGCTCCCTTTCCCAGCATTTGTTCGTGCCTTCCAGCAGTGCTCGCTGCCTTCCGCGTGTTCGTTGCCTTCCAGAAAGTGTTGGCTGCCTTCCAGCAGTGTTGTTTCCCTTTCCCAAAGCGTTTTCGCTCCCTTCCTGCGTGTTCGTCCCTTTTCCCAGCAGTGTTGGGGGGGCCTTCCACCCCAAAGTTCTGTCCTTCCAGCAGTGTTTTCGCTCCCTTCCAGCGTGTTCGCTGCCTTCCGCATTTGTTTGCTCCCTTTCCCAGCAGTGCTCCGCCTTCCAGCAGTGTTGGCTCCCTTTCCCAGCAGTGTTGGCTGCCTTCCAGCAGTGTTGGCTGCCTTCAGCAGTGTTGTGCCTTCCAGAAGTGTTGGCCCCCTTTCCCAGCAGGGGCTCGCTGCCTTCCCCCCAAGTGCTCGCTGCCTTCCGGCGGGGTGTTCGCTCCCTTCCAGAAGTGCTCGCTCCCTTCCCCGGGCAGTGCTGCGGGCCTTCGGCAGTTTTTTCGCTGCCTTCCGGCGGGTTTTCGCTTCCTTCCGGCAGTGTCCCCCTCCCCTTCCGGCAGTTTTCGCTCCCTTTCCCGCAGTTTTCGCTGCCTTCCGGCAGTGCTCGCGGGCCTTCCGGCATTGCTCGTGCCTTCCAGCAGTGCTCGCTCCCTTTCCCAGCATTTTGCTCGCTCCCTTTCCCAAAGCATTGTTCGCTCCCTTTCCCGGGGCAGTGTTCGCTCCCTTTTCCGCAGTGTTCGCTCCCTTTTCCAGCATTTTTTTCCGCGGGCCTTCAGCAGTGTTGGTGCCTTAGCAGTGTTGGCTGCCCCCAAAGCAGGTTGGCTCCCTTCCCAGCAGTGTTGGCTCCCTTCCAGCATTTTGGGCCTCCCTTTCCGGGCTTTTTCCGCTCCCCTTCCAGCAGTGCTGCTGCCTTCCAGAGTGTTCGCGTTTTCCAAAAAATTTTTTGCTGTTTTTCCCCACCCGTGCCCCGCTGCCTTCCAGAAAGTGTCGCTGCCTTCCGGGCAGTGTTCGCTGCCTTCCAGCAGTGTTCGCTGCCTTCCCGCAGTGTTCGCTCCCTTTCCGAAAGTGTTCGCTCCCTTTAAGCAGTTTTTCCCCCTCCCTTCCCACCCAGTTTCCGCTGTTTCCAGCAGTGTTCGCTGCCTTCCAGCAGTGTTCGCTCCCTTCCAGCTTTTCCGTCCCTTTCCGGGAAATGTTCGCTGCCTTCCAGCGGGGTTCGTTTTGGGGTTTTTTCCCAGCAGGCTCCCCTTTGGCCTTCCCAGCAGTGTTCGCTCCCCTTCCAGCAGTGTTGGGCGCCCCAGCAGTTTTTCGCTCCCTTTTCCCAAAAGCAGTGTTCGCTCCCTTCCCACCCAGTGTTCGTTTGCCTTCCAGCAGTGCTCGCTGCCTTCCGCAGTGCCGCTGTTCCAGCAGTGCTCGCTGTTTTCCAGCAGTGCTCGATCCCCTTTCCGCAGTGCTCGGGGCCTTCCAGCATTGTTCGCTGCTTCCAGCAGTGCTCGTGCCTTTCCCGGGAATTTTTTGCTGTTTTCCCAAAGCATTTTTTTCGCTGCCTTCCAGCATTTGTTCGTGCCTTCAGCGGGGCCGCTCCCTTTCCCAACCCGTGTTGGGCCCCCTTCCAGCATTTTCCTGCCTTCCAGCAGTGTTCGATCCCTTCCAGAAAGGGGGAAATTCGCTGCCTTCCAGTCCCGTGTTCCCGCTGGCCCTTCCAGCAGTGTTCGCTGCCTTCCAGCGTGCCCCGCTGCCTTCCAGCAGTGCTCGCTCCCCTTCCGCAGTGCTCGGCCTTCCGGGCGGGTTTGCCCCCGCTGCCTTCCAGAAGGGGCTGGGTCCCTTCCAGCATTTGTCGCTCCCTTTTCCAGCAGTGCTCGTTTTTGGGCTTCCAGCAGTGTTCGCTCCCTTCCGCATTTTTTTCGTCCCTTTTCCAGCAGTGTTCGCTCCCTTTCCCAAGCAGTGTTTCGCTCCCCTTCCAGCAGTGTTCGCTCCCTTCCAGCAGTCCTCGCGCCTTCCAGCAGTGCTCGCTGTTTTCCAGCAGTGCTCGTTTCCCTTTCCCAGCAGTGCTCGCTCCCTTTCCCAGCAGTGCTGCTGCCTTCCTGCCGGGTTTTTTCGCTCCCTTTCCCGCAGTGTTGCTCCCTTTTCCAGCAGGTTTCGCTGCCTTCCAGCAGTGTTCGTGCCTTCCGCGTGCTCGCTGCCTTCCCCCCAGTGCTCGCTCCCTTTCCGGCAGGGGTTCGCTGCCTTCCGCGTGCTCGCGGGCCTTCCAGCAGGTTCGTTTCCCTTTCCCCACCCAGGGGTCGCTCCCTTTTCCAGCAGTGCTCGCTCCCTTTTCCACAGTGCTCGCTGCCTTCCACCAGTGCTCGCTGCCTTCCCCCCTTCCCAGTGCTCGTCCCTTTCCGGCATTTGTTCGCTCCCTTCCGCAGTGCTGTCCCTTTCCAGCATTTGCTCGCGGGCCTTTCCCGCAGTGCCGCGGGCCTTCCGGCGGGTGCTGCTGCTCCAGAAAGGGCTCGCTCCCTTTTCCAGCAGTGTTCGCTCCCTTCGGCAGTGCTCGCTGCCTTCCAGTCCACCCTGGTGCTCGTTTCCCCTTCCCGGGCAGTGTTCGCTGCCGCCCCTTCTATTTTGGGGAAAAGTGCTGTTTGCCTTTAAAATTTGTTTTTTTTAAAAAGGGGGAAAAAAACCTAACCCAGTGGGGGAGGATTTTTTTTCTCACCTGAGAGAAAAAATTTAAACCAAAATTTGTAAAGCTCTTTTGGCGGATTTTTGCGTCGGGAAACTTTTAAAAGCCACAGTGTTTTTCTAGGAATTTTGGGAAAACAGATTTTTTTTGTAAAAGCCCAAAAAACCCCCTTGAAAAACGCCCCTTAACGCCCCGGGTTTTTTTCCCTTCTACATTTATTTTTCATAAAGCTAAGAATTGTGTGTGTGTGTAATTTTTATTTTTGTATATATATATGAAATATTTTATTTGTTATATATATAATATTTTATTTTTTAAAAAATTATATATATATTTATTTTAAGATATATTTTAAAATTTTTTTTTTTGTGTGTAAATAAAATTTTATATAAAATTTGAATTTATGAAATTTCAAGAACCATGGGCTTCTCCCCCAAAAGAGTGGTATTGAATCAGAAAACAACATTTGCGGCTAGCGGGGGTTTTCAAAACCCATTTTCCCTTTTGGCCCGCTTCATGGGGGAGCGAAAAATCACACAGGGTTTTTTTAAAACCCACAGGGACCAGCAACCCTACAAAAACCCAAGAACCACCCAGAGCTGGGTGTTTTCCCTTTGGTCCGGGGGAAATATTGAAAGCATTTAGAAAAGGGTTTGCAATAAGACTAGTCCCGAAGCAAAGGGGGAGGACGACACTAAACCAACAGGAGAGATGGGGGGAAATATGTTAGGGGACAAAAAAAAATTATGAGAGGAATCGAAAGGTGGACGAGACAGGAGTTCCAGAGAGGGGGACCCCACCCAAAAAGGGGTCACATTTTGGAAGTGAAAAAACTCGGGAATGATCACACTGATGTTGGGAATTTATTTCTTCCCCTTACAAAATTTTGTCAGGAAATAAAATTTGGGGAAAGTGTTTATAATGAAGGCAGGAAAAATTACTATTTTTTTAAGAAAAAAAGGGTATGAAAAAGCTTATGGAAAGGGACAGGGGGAAACCTTTAGAAGCTCCAGTAAAGGGGCTGGGGGCCGGGAAAGCAGGGGACTCGACCCCTAAAAACCACAACTAGGGGGAGAACAAACACACCACCACAACATTTTATGGGTTTTTTAAATTCACAAGGAATTGATTGAGGAACCCTGGACCCAATGAGGGGTCCTAAAAACATGGAGAGCCAAGATGTTGGATTTGGTACTGGAAAGCCTCTTAAAACCCTTTGTTAGGGCACTTTAGGGGAAGAGGTGGGGAAAGAACCAGCAAGCCCGGGAAACCTCGTATTCCCCCTAAATGGGCACCTACATCAAAAACATTACATATGAAAGGTTTCCTCAGGGGTAGTGCCCACGTGGTTCGGGCCCTTTTGAATACATATTTAGAGTTCCAAGGGGAAAAGGGGTAACAGGAGTGGGGTGGGAAAAAGGCCAAATAAAAAGGTTTAAAAAGGAATTTTCCTGCAGGGGGTTTTCATTGGAAAGGGGAATTTGGGTTTGGGAAAAATCAGAAAAACGAAATTTTTACAAAGTGCAACAAAATGCAAGGAGGAGAGGTTTTTTTCCCAAAAAGCAACGGGAACCCTAATAGGAAGACCAAAAACGAGCCCTTGTTTACCCCAAAGGTTTTAGGGGGGGGAAAAACCCAAAGTGTGTGGGAAAAGGAAAAAAAATACAGATTACAAAGGACCCGGGGAAAATAAAGAGAAAAATCAAAGGGACCCAAAAACGAGTATCCCGCCGATAAGGAGGGAGGCCCCCAACGGCCCCGAAAGAAAGCCCAAAATCTAACCCAAAGCTGTGTATAGCCACATCAGGGGGAAAGGGCAACGTAAAGGCCCAATTTTAATCGGGCCCTGGGGAAGGAAAGGGGGGAGCCCACAAGGCAGTGGGGCCCAAAAAGGGAATTCTTGAAAAAGAAAAGGGGATACACCAAAAAGGGGGATTTTACCAAAAAAAGTGTTGGATGAGATCACAAAACCGAGAAGGTGAAAAGCTGCAAAATAAAACTTGATACCTCAATGGCGGTGGGACTGGGAGAGGGGGGGAGAGGGGACGTTTGTGTGTGCCACTAACAACAATTTTAAAACACCCCATTAAAAATTGGGACAAATACCTGCGGTAGGGGAAAAACGGAAATGTGCCCCAAATTTTTAAGAAAGGAGACAGAAAGGGGCCCACAAAACTACAGCCCAGTTTTAAATGACGTGGTGTATGAAAAATAAAAAGAGAAGATTATCAGGGAAGTGTGATGGAGCACCTAGGAAGGGAACAAGCTTATAAAAGGGACAATAGCTTTGAATTCAGGGGAAAGGAAAAAAATTCCTGTGTCAAAAAATTATTGGAGTTTTAGGGCAAGGTAAAAAAGGAAGTAAATAAAGGAGAGGGGGGGGTTTTGATTGTAATTTTTCTTGAACTGAAAGTTTTTTGCACCCCGGGCCCCTAAAGAGATTAGTGCAAAAACCAGAGGATCAGGCACTTTTAAAAACGGGGAAGGGAAACTGCAATGGATCAGGGGAAATACCTGAAGGGAGGCAACAAAGTCGGGGGTACGTGCGAGGGGCCCAGAGTGGGCCCCCTTTTGACGATGGGGGGTTCCACGGGGGGAAAGCCCCTAGGACCTTTGCTTTTTTGGTTTTATAGGGAAGGACATGAGGGAAAGGGTGGGCCTCAGAAGTGTCCCTTTTTCAAGATGATGTAAAGTTAATGGGGGAAAATTTAAAAAATCAGATGGGGGTTTTAAAGGGGTTGGTTAAAAAGAGACCTGAACAGGCTGGAAACCGGGAAACCAATAAATATCTCCTCGAATTTAACCCCCCAAAATGAAAAATCATGAAGATCCGGGAAAGGGCAAAAAAGACTGCAGACAGAGTACGGGGCAAGGTGGCCAAAGACTTAAAACCTCACTAAAGGGAAATTTAAATTTTGGGGCGAATATAAAAACCGAGGACTTTCCCCGAGGCAAAAATTAACTACAGAATGGTTGCAGATATGGGCCCCCGGGGCAAATCTGGGGAATGGGTTAAATACCTCAGTAAGGAATCGTTAAAGATTGTTTACCGTTTTCGTCAGTCTATATGGAGTTGCAGACCCAAAGTTTGGGGGCCCACCCCCGGTTTCAAGCCGTCAAGAAATTAGCCCAAAGTGAAAAGGGTTTTTGCAAAAAGGAAAATTTCCAGAGCTAAGGGGGAAGGGCCCTTTACGAAGAAAGGTTAAGGGAAATTGTTATGAGGGAAAACTGAAGGACAGGGGGGTTTTTGAGGGGACATGATAACGACACACAAAAACTGCGGGGAAATTTTGGGAAAACTCCTTACAGTTTTTGTTTTTTGGGGCCCAAAATTTTTGAAAAAGGTGGCCCAAAGACAGGATTTTTCCAGGATGGGGCACAGAAAAAAAAGGAGTCAAATTCGGGGTTTGGGAAAAATCAGATGAGTCAAAGGGATATTAGGAAGTAATCTGTAGCCATGGAGTTGTCAGGAAGTGGAAAAAGCCTAAAAAGTGACGTAGTGGAGGAAAAAACCCAACATATTTTTGGGAGAGGGGTTTGTTAAAGTTCATGGAGCAGGGAGGAGGGGGACCTAGTGGGCGATCAGTAAAGAGGGGGGGCCCAGGAGTTATGAATCGCCCTTTCCCTCCAAAAATAGGCGAGTACCCCAACACACAACCACCCACGGGGGCCCCCCCCCCCCCCCCCCCCCCCCCCCGCACAACACACCCCACACACACACACAAAAAACCACCCACAAACACACACACACACCCCACCCCCAAACCCACAAAAACCCCAGGGAAAAGACTGGATTTTTTTAGCCACCAGCGAAGAGGGGGGGACCGGGGACTGTGATTGGGAAACCCTGAAAACCGAAAAATTTAATGAGTTTACACCACACACTGTAAGGAAAGTTCTTTAAAGAAAAGCAGTGGGGGAAAGGGTTTGAAAGAAGGGGGTTAGTATTTTGGGGGGGCGTTGCTTTGGTTCATTTAGGGTGGGTGCATAGTTCTCGCTCCCCCAAACCCCCTCTTCTGCACTCGGTGGGAGGGGCCCAAGTGTCTCCGCCCTTTTTGGTCAGCCCATTTGGACTTGCGGTCCCATAAAATCTAAAAGTTTTTAATTCCACTCCTGCAAAAGGAAAAATTTGTTTGGTTTTAAGTCGGTTTTAAAATGGGGGCTTCACACTTTTTTAGGGTTTTTAAAAACCAATTTGTTCCTGCCGGGATTTGAATTTGCGATGGGGTTACGTCATTTTTTAAATTCCTCATAAATTTTCCTTTAATGGGTTTATGCCATAGTGTGGAAATTTCTAAAAGGGTTTGTGTAACTGTGTTTTTTTTTATTCTGGGCCTCGATGTCGGTCAGGTCATCCGTAACGGGCGAGACCCCCAAAAAGGCCCAGCATAAAAAAAGGCCAAATACCGGGGGATGGGGAACGTAAAAAAATAACCCGCACATGGGAAGAGGGGGCTTCGACGACATTTCGGTAAGCCTTGGCCTTTTAAACAAAGTAAACACTATTTTGATGAAGGGGTTTAGAAAAGCGCCCAATTTGAGAATTGAGACACTTTGAAAACTTTATGGGAATTTTTTATTAAAAGAAACGTTTGGGAAACACAGTGGTTTTCATCCCCCAAATACAAAGTAGTTAGGTAAGGAAGGAGAAGTTTGGGGGAAATCGCCCCTAAAACGGGGATTGATTTTTTCAGTCCATACTCTTGTAAAAAAATGCAGCATAGGAACGGAAGGGAAAAACCCGGAAATTTTCGGGAAAAGACCCCAAAAAGGGAGGGGGGGGGGGGAAGACGGGACAGACGAAGAATAGCTCGGGAAAGAGGAGTGTTCTTAGTCGTAAAAATAGAGCCGGGGCTTAACCCAGCAGCAAAAGGAAATCGTGGGACAATTTTGAGAAGAGAAATTCAAGTTTTCTTTATGGGGGGAAGGTGGAGTGAGGGGGGGGAAAGGGGGCATGCGACTTTTGGGTAGAGGGGGGGGGGGGAAAGCGGGGGTTTTTGGTAGAACTGGGGCCATGTTTAAACCCAAAAAGCAAAGGCCCGAACGGGGGGTCGGAGAAGGGGTAAACCTTTTATAGAAGGTCCCTGTCAGCAAAATCCAAGGTTTTTTGGAAAATTAGGGATAGGGCGGATCATGCAAGGAGTAGAAAAGGGTTTGGGGTTGGTTTGTGGTTTGCGAATTTCTTCGTCAAGGGGGAGAGGTCCAGTGGGTTTTGTCGGGGTCTAAAGGGTTTGTCTTTTTTGGGTTTCCACTGAGGGGTCTTCCAGTAAAAGATTCAGCGCGAAAAATGTCTAACTGGGCATGGGAGACTCGCTTGTGGGGGAATTTTTTCCCAAATTGACATAAAGCCCCCAAAGCGCAGCGCCTTTTTCTGCACCCCGCTGCATTTTAAAGTAAGTTTTTTTTGGAAAGGGAAGGGGAGGGCCCTAAGGGAGGGGTAAGTTATCAGAGGACGTATTAGGGTTTTTTGTAGAGGTGAAATTTGGTGCGTTGAGAGGCATGTTTCAGTTTGTAGGGGGCCCGCAAGGGGCCTTTATAGCTTTTTGCAGCCTTGAGTGAATTTTGTCAGGGGTAAACGAAAAAAGTTAGTCGGGATTAACCCCCCAAGGAAAAGTGCAGATTGTTTTGATGGGGTTTGTAATTTCGGGTTCACTTTTCTGAGTCGACAGGTAATGGGGGGTCACTTTTTCCTGTAAAAAAATTTACATAATGCTGGTTTTAGTTGCAGGGGTTTTTGTTTCCTCCATTTTTTTTTCCAGATGGCTTTTCCTGATCGACCTCTATTTTGGGGTTCGTGTGTGTTGTATTATTTTTGGCTGAGTGAAAAATTTTTGTGTAATGTCGTTTTGCATAGGCTAATGGGGATGGAGTTGTGGTTTTACAGGTGTTGGGAATGTCGTTAGTGTTTTAAAAGTAGGGGGGGGGGAAAGGGGAAACAGACCCCTGGGGTACTCCTTCATTTAGTGTAAAGGGTAGTCAGAGATAACACCCCTTGGGAAATTTTGGGATTCTCATGGTAGGGCCCCGTTTTGGGAGTTGCAGGGGAGTTTACGAGTTTTGGAGAGGCGGGTTTTAAATTTAAAGTGCAGAGTTTGTACTTGAGCCCTTCGTGCCAAAAAATGTCAAAGGCTTTTTCAAGTCTTTTGCAACCAGGGCTGTCCTGTTTTTTTGTTTTTGTGTTTTTTGGGGGGTGTAGTTTAGAAAAGGGTGTTAAAAGGATCCTGTGTGGATCTGTGGGTTTTGAAGCCAAACTGGCCCTTTAGAAAATTTGAGAATTGTTTTTCCAGGTATCTGACGAAGGCATTTATTGACGAGTTTTTTCAAAGGGGTTTTCCAAAATTTTTGAGGAGGCTGATATGGGGGATTGTTTTCTGGGGGCAGGTGGTTTTATTGGGTTTTGGAAGGGGATAGCAGTAGCGCTTTGAAAGAGGGGGAAAGGGAAAATATCCAGAGGCAAGGGGGGGCATTTTAGGGGGGGTTTTTTGTAGGAAGGTTAAAGTAGAGTCAGGAAAAGGTTTTTTCAGGAAAAAATATGGTTTAGGCCAGGGGGCACCGGAGCCCTTGGGGGGAAGGGGGTTGAGGAGAGTTTTTTGGTCTGTTTTTTGTTTAAAAGGGGTGCAAGTTTTTTGGGGGGGAGGTAAATGAGTCCGTGGATGTGGTGTCTTTGGGGTTGTTTCGTGTGTGTGTGTGTGTGTGTGGGTGATGTGTGGTTTTGTGTGTGTTGTGTTTTGTTTTGAAAGTGTTTTGGTTGGGTGGGTGGTGTGGGGGTGGAAATTTTTTCCCCGTGTTTTTGTTTTTTGGAATGGGTTGTAGGGTTTTTTTTGGTTTTGGGGTTTTGGTTTTAAGGGTGGGAAAATGGGTTTCCCGTGTTTTTGAAGGTTAGAAAAGGGGTTTGGGGTTTTAATGTTTTTTGGTTGTTGGTTTTGGGTGATTTTTTTGGTTTGGGTTTGGGGGTGGGGTTGAAATTTTTTTGATAAAGTTTTAAAGGCTTTGGTTTTTTAAAACTGTTTTTTGTTTTTTGAGGAAAAACCGGTTGTTTGGGGCTTTGGGCTGCTTTTTGTTGAAGGGGTTTTTTTGAAAGGTTAAAGGGGGAGGGATTTTTTGGGATTCGGTTTTTTGTGAGGGGTTTTTGGTAGAGAAAGGGTTCCCAAAGGGCAAAATTTGGGGTTTTTGTTTGATTAGGGTTTGAAAAATTTTCATGGGGTTGGGTTTTCAAATTTAGCGGGGGTTTTGGGGGGGAAGGGGGGCCGGGATGAGGAAGGAGTTTTAAGAAGATGGGTTTGTTGGGTTGTAAAGTTAAAAGGTAGGTTGAAATTTGTGTTGGGAAGCCTCCCAGTAGCGGGGTTCCCTTTTAGGGGAGAAGGAAAGGGGTTGGGGCCCGGGTGAAATAGGGTTTGGGGTTTTTTAAGTTGAAATTGGGTGACCGGGTTGGTTGGGGAAAAAGGGGGTTGAAAGAGGGTGTGGTTTGGCCCAAATGTGTTGGAGTTTGGTTTTGGGAGTTGAAGTAAAAAAAGGTATTTTAAAGGGTTTGGGCGAGGTGTGAAAAAGGTTTTGGGGGAAGGGGGTTTTGGGAAATTGGCTGCCAGTTGGTTTTTTAAAAGGTTGGGAAAGGGGTGTTTTTGGGGATTTAATTAAACAACCCCCGTTGGGGGATTTGGGGGGTGTTGTGAAAAATTAACCAAAAGGTTGATAGTTGAGGGGGTTTGGGCGGACTGTTTTTGAAAAAATTAAAGGGGGCCTTTGGTTCCGGGGCTGGCCCGAAGGGGTTTTTGTAAAATAAAACGGAATTGGGGGGAAATTCTGTTTTTTTTTGGTTTGGCTTAGGCCAAATTAAAGTGGGGAAAGGGGGATTAAAACCCCGTATTCCATTAATGGTGTTTTGTAGGCAGGACCCCCTTTTAGGAAAAAAATTATCTGGTTTTTTGCTTTGGAAGTTTTTTTAAGTTGGTGGCAATTTAAAAAAGAAGGTTTAAAGTTGGGGGAATGGGGTTCCCCAAAAGTTTTTGGGTTTGGGGGGAATGGGGGAAATTTTGCGGGAAGGGAAATTTGGTTAAAGGGCCCCTTGGGAAATGGGCCATTAAAGGGGTGGGGTGGGAAAGGGTTTTTTAAAGGGAACCCCTTTTGGGGGAGGAAAGGAGGATTTTTTTAAAAAAGGGGGGGGGGTTTTTTCAGAATTGGGGATTGGGTTTGGGGGTTTTGGGGGGGGGGGGGTTGTGTGGAGAGGGGGTTGGGCCCCGGGGGAAAGTTTTGGGTTTTTGGGGGGAGGAAAGGGGGGGGGATGGAGAGGAAGGGGGGAAGGGGGTTTTTTTTGGGGTTAGGAAAGTGGGAAAAATGGTTTTTTGGGGGGAAAAATTTTTTAAGCTAAGGTTTTAAAAGGAAAGGGGAAAGTTGGGGAAGCTTTGGAACCCCGAAGGAAATGGGGGAAAGTGGGAGTTGGGCAAGCAGTGGGGGGGGGGTGGGCGGGAGAGGGGTAGGGGTGTTGGTTTTTTTTGGGGTGTAGGTGAAGAGGGGGTAAAAAGGGGGAGGAAGGGTTTGGGGGAGGGGAGGGGGGGTGGGGGGGGAAGGGGGAGGGGGGGCAGGGGAAAGGGGTTGGGGAGGGAAAAGGGGGGGGGTTTAATTAAGGGGGGAAGAATTTGTTTTTGCAGGGGAAGGAATTTTGGTTTGGGACCGGGAGTTTGTTTGGGGGAAGTTGGAAAATTCCAGAAGTGGGCAGGTTTGGGGAAAAAATTTGGGGTTATTTTGTAAGTCATGGGTTTTGGGGTAGGGGAAATTTGGAGCTTTTTGGGTTTTTTGTTGGGTTGGGAAGGGGGGTGGGGGGGAGGAGGGGGGGGGATTTGGGGGGGGGATTGGGGGGGGGGGATTGGGGGGGGTTCTTTTGAAGGGGGATTTAAGAGGGGGAATTCCTTTTGATTGAATTAGTTTTTTGGGGGCCGGTAGGGAGGGAGGGGTAGATTTTGCATTTTTTTTTAAAAAAGGTTTAAAATGGTTCGGGGTTTCCTTTTAATTTTCGTCCAAAAAAAAAGAAGGAATTTTGGGTTTAAAAATTGTTACAAATTTTTTATTTATTTATTAAGTCTTCTTTTTCTGTGTCATAGGTGTGTTTTTCAAAAGGGCCCGTGCTTTTTTGGCCCCCGGTTTCTCAGGAGGGAAAAAAATGGTGAAGCCGCCCTTTAGAAATTTTTTTTTGGTACCGCTTGAGGTTTTACGCTTTTAGGAATGTTTTTCAAAAAGGAAATTTGAAGCCTTTAGTTGGTTTTGAAGGGCTAAGTTTAGGTGCCCAAAATGATCTGAATAATAAATTTTAGGACAGGGTAGCGGCATCGGATTAGAGGGGGGGAAATTTTAGGTTTAGCGAGAAGGTATTGGGGTTTTTTTTTGAAGCAGAGGCAGGGTGGGAGGTTGGGGGAGAAATGGGGAAGGGGGGGGGGGGAGGTGGAAAAGGAACGAAGGCATCGGCTTTTTAATTTCCCAAAAGATGTAATTGGGGGTGAAAAATCCCGGGCCAAAAAAAATGAGGGGTATTCACTAGGCAAATACGTGTAAGTAGAACACGTACTTTCCTGGCGCGGGACACTGAGGGGTTTAACTGTTGCTTGATGGAGCACTGATATTGAGTGGCGGCCCAGGGCTGGCTGTATGGGGTGCAGTCAACAGGGGAAAAGAAATTTGGCAGCAAAGGCTTCTGCCCTTGGGGTAGGCAACCCGAGCCCCCAACCCGATGGTGGAGAGGAAGCGAAAAAGGCCAGCAAGCCTACTCCCAAGCGAAGTCTCTCCCAAAAACCCGGGGGAATTCGAGAGGTGGGCGAATTTGTCGATTTTGTGAGTGATGTGTTAGGGGAAGAAAACGTAACCACTTTGAGCTAAGGGCACAAAAAGAGGAAAAAAAGCACCCTGATTGACTGTGGGGGGGGGAGCATGGGCCCGAAGGGTGGCTTAATACTGCGTCAGATGAGGTGAAAGGGAGGATCAAGTGGGGGCCTGGGCACTAGTGTAAGTAGGGCGTCGTCCAAAAAGGGTTTGGGGAAGCGTTGAAGTCCCTTTTTTCCCCAAAATTTCCCCCATGTTTTCAGTGTCTGGGGAGATTTTGATGAATGGTTTAGAAAACCCACAAGTTGAAGAAATGAGGCAGCAAAAAAAATGGGAATCTTTATTGAAGAAACGTTTCGCCACACAGTGGCTTCATCAGTCCAAACAAAGTAGGGAAAAGGGTTTTGGAGAGTGTTTGGCCCTATGCTGCATTTCCCCGGGGTTTATTTGGGTGAACACTTTGATTCCAGGTTGAGGGACTGATTTTCCTCAAACTTCTCCTCTTTTACCTTTTTAAATTTTTATTGGGAAATGATGAAGCCACTGTTTGTTGGGGAAACGTTTTTCAATAAGATTCCCATGTGTTTTCAAAGTGTCTCAATTCTTCAAAGTCACATAACGAAAAGGAGGAAGGGGGGGGTATATATAGGCAGGAAGTGGATGAGGTAGTAGTGTAGTGGAAAAAGTAAAAGGGGAGGGGGCCCGTCCCAAAAACTAAGAAAAAGGGGCACTGCAAAGGGAAACTGGTCAACAGAAGGCCCGGCAAGGAAAAATCGGGTAAACTCCTCCCTTCTATTTTCGAGTTATTTTGCATAGACTTAGCAAAATCTGATAGTAAACCTAAACCCTCTACCCAAACTGGTTCCCCCTCCCTTGGGAACCCCAAAACACCAAACCCAAATTTCACACCATTTAGCCCGGTCCCTCAGTTTTTAAAAATCCACCATTGTTTATTTGGGGGGTTTTTTACTGGCGGCTTTAATTGCTTCACAAGTGTTGTGGTGGTCAAAAGGATCACAGGGAAAACCCCTGTTCGACAGAAAACTTTGCTCATGTTGAGGACCCCAGTCTTTCTGTGTCAAAAAGTCACATCCCCTTGCGAAAACCCCCCGGGCCCCCCCATCATCAACAACGACTCGGTGTTCCAAACGACGAAATTTAGAAAGGGAACCCCTGTCCAGAACATCGCCGGCCCTAAATTTTCCCTACGTCGTGTGACATAATAATTCGAATGACTAATTATTTATACATTCATTTTTTCTTAAAGGGAGGATTAAATTTCAAGTTTTTAAAAAACTTTTATTCTTACTGATTTTTTTTATTAAATTTAAATTTTTTAAATTTTTAAATTTTTCATTTTTTTTTTCGCTCTATTTCCACGAGAAGGAAACCCGGTATTTTGGTCTGGGTAGGGCTTTGAAAACCTTTGACACACAAAAACACAACACCACACACCACACCAAAACCCCCCACAAACCAAACACACACCAAACACACAAACACACACCAAACACACACACAAACACACACCCCAAACACACACACAAAACACCCAAAACAAAAAAACACAGCAGTGTGGATGAGGTTCATATAAACCCAAAGGGGGAGGTGAAAAAAGCTGCTGTGCGAACTTGACACCTCCCAAAAGGCCGGGGGGGACCAGACCCAAAAATCTTTCCGTGGGTCCTTAAAGGGGAGCAGAGATATTGTGTGGAAACCATTAAAAAAATTTCAAACATCATTTGAAAAATGGGGCAACTCCTGGATTGGAAAAAAGGCAAATGTAGGGCCCCTTTTTTTTAAAAAGGGGAAAACTTTAAGGCACTAAATAATACCTGTATCAATAAAGTGTTTTAGGATGCAAGGTCTGGAGAAGTTTATTAAAGGGGGAGGGTGGTTTTGGGGACCCGGAAAGAAACAAGTGTATAATTGACAACGCACGGTTTCGGGGAAGGAAAATTTCCCGGGGTCACAAACCTACTAAAAGTTTTATGACAAGGGGGAAGAAGTAAGGGCAAGGGGAGGGGGGGGGATCGACCCGCATATTTTTGGGGTGAAAAAAAGGCCTTTTGACACAGTTCCTCACAAGAGGTTACTGCAAAAACTTTGAGGATCAGGGGACACAACAGGAAAAACCCCTTTCAATGGAAACAAAAGAATACCCTTTAAAGGGGGGCAACAAAAGAGTATGGTACGCGGGGCGAGGGGGTCAGGGGTGGGCCCCCTGTGACAAGCGGGGGTTCCCCGGGGTCAGTCCTAGGAAACCCGTTCTGTTTTTGGTATTGTGGGAAAGCATAAAAAAGAAGGGATTTAAAAGATCAGAAGTGTCCTTTTTTGCCAAGGTGATGCGAAGTTTTAAAGAGGGAATCAAAAACGGACGAGGATCGGCAGGAAATAAAAAAAAGACCTGGGCAGGCTACAAGCCTGGTCCCGCAACTTTGGGTCCTTGAATTTTTAAACCCCGCCAAACCCAAATCATGGAAAATTGGGAAGGGCAAAAAAGGGCCGCAGGGCACAAAATTTTTTTTAGTTTGATGGCCAAAGACTGCAAAACCTCACTCAAAGGAAAAAAATTGGGGGTGAGTTTAAAAACCGAGCATATCTCCCCGGGGGAACATCAATCAGATAAAAATGTGGCAGCATACGGGCGCCTGGCCCAAAACCCACGGATAGCGTTCCGATACTCAGAAAGGTTCGTTTAAGGGTCTGTATTTCCATTTTGTTTAGGCCCATAAATGGAGTTTGCACAGTTTGGATTCCCCACCTAGTCAAGCACGTCCCAAAAAAATTTAAAAAGAAAGTGCCAAAAAGGTTTTTCAACAAAACAGTCCCCCCAGTACGGGGATTGTCCTACGAAAAAGGTTGAGGGGAAATTGGCCCGAAGACACTGGAGGACAGGGGGTCGGGGAGGGGAAAAGATAACGAATATAAAATTTCTCGCCCCGGGGGAAAAGAAAAAGGTGGAAAAAGACGGGATGTTCCCGAGAAAGGGGGGCACCCGGGGCACAAGAGGTCACAATTTTGGGAAATTGGAAAAACTCCCGATGACTTAAAAGGGGTGTTAGGAAGTATTTCTTCAGTCATAGAGTAGTCGGCCCTGGAATAGCTAGAAAGGGATGTAGTGGAGGAGGGAATCATTTAAAAGTTTTTAAAGGGGAGGTATGGGTAGAGCTCAAAGGGGAGGGAAAAAGAAAAGGAAACCCAGTAAAAAAACAGCGAAGAGGGGGGCCAGGAGCTGTGGCTCGACCCCTGCAACCACAAATTAGGCGGGTACAAAAAGGGGTGAGTACAACACACACACATTCAATTGATTAAGGGAAAAAATTTATCCGATAGGGAGGATGTGGGGGAAGAAAAAAGAAGGGAAATTGGAAAAGTAATTAAGGTTTTTTTTTAAGAAGCAGGAAAAAACTGCGTAAAAAAATCAGTTGGAGAAACAGGGGTTAAAAAAGATATTAAATGAGCAGTTTTAAAGGGTAAGGGGTAAAACCCAAAAAATAGGTCAAGGGGAGGAGAGGGAAAAGGGAAAAAGTTCAGAGGGGAAAATTTAAAAGGGTTACGAACCCTTTATGAGCCCAAATTGAGTAAAAACATGAACAAACCAAAATTTATAAAAGTACGTTTTTTTTGGGGAGGGACTGAGGGAACAAAGTCAGTAGGAAAAAGGAACAAAGTTTAGTAGGAAACAAAGTCATAGGAAGAAGGGAAAAAAGGCGTAGGGGAAAAAATCAGTAGGAAAAAGGAAAAAAGTCGGGAGGAAGGAAAGGGAAAAAAACCCGTAAAAAAAGAAGGAAAAAAAGAAGTAGAAAGAAAAGGGTCAAAGTCAGTAGAAAGAAGGAACAAAGTCAGTAGGAAAAAAGGAAAAAAAGAGTAGGAAAATAGGAACAAAGTTTAGTAGGGGAAGGAACCCAAAACCAGTAGAATGAGGAAAATAGGGCCCGAGAAAAGAAAAGGGAAAAAAGAAATAGGGGGTAAAGGAAAAAAAATCAGTAGGAAGGGGGGGGAACAAAGTCAGTAGGAAAAAGGAAAAAAGTCAGGGAGGAAGAAGGAAAAAAAGCCAGTAGGAAGTAGGAACAAAGTCGTAGGAAGTAGGAAAAAAAAGTCAGTAGGGGAAAAAGGGGAAAAAGCCGTAGAATGGGGGGAAATAGCCGTAGAAAAAGGAACAAACCCCGTAGAAAGAAGGAACAAAATCCGAGGAAGAAGGGAAAAAAAGTCAGTAGGAAGAAAAAGGAAAAAAAGCTAGTAGGAAGAAAGGAAAAAAAGCCAGTAGAAAGAAAGGGAAAGGGAAAAAAAGTCAGTAGGGAAAAAGGAACCAAAAATCAGGAGGAAAAAAGGGAAAAAAGCCGTTTGAAAAAAGGAAAAAAGTCAGTAGAAAAAAGGAAAAAAAAACAGTTGAAAAAGGGAAAAAAAACCAGTAGAAAGGGGAAAGGTCAAAGTCAAATTTGAAAGAAGGAAAAAAAGTCAGTTTGGAAGAAGGAAAACCCAAAAACAGTAGGAAGGAAAGGGAAAAAAGCTAGTAGGAAAAAAGGGAAAAAAGCCAGTAGGAAGAAAAGGGAAAAAAGCCCCGTTGGGGGAAGGAATAAAGGGGAGTAGGAAGAAGGAACAAAGCCAGTAGAAAGAAGGTGCAAAGTCCCGTAGGAAGAAGGAAAAAAAGTCAGTAGGAAGAAGGGAAAAAAGCCCAGTTTGGAAGAAGGGAAAAAAAGCCAAATAGGAAAAAGGAACAAAGCCAGTAGGAAGAAGGAAAAAAAGCCAGTAGGAAGAAGGAAAACAAAACAAGTAGGAAGAAGGAAAAAAAAAACCAGTAGGGGAAATAGAAAAAAGCCAAATTCGAAATAGAAAAAAAAAGCAGTAGGAAGAAGGAAAAAAAAGGGCCGTTTCGAAGAAGGAACAAAGCCAGTACCCAAGGGAATGAACAAAGCCCGTAGGAAAAAGGAAAAAGTCAAGAGGGGGAAAAAGGAACAAAGAAATAGAAAGAAGGGAAAAAAGCCGTAGGAAGAAAAGGGAAAAAAGCCAGTAGGAAAAAAGGAACAAAACCAATTGAAAGAAAGGGAAAAAAGCCAATTTAAAGAAGGAAAAAAAGCCAGTTGGGAAAGAAGGAAAAAAAGCAAGTTGAAAGAGAGAGAGGAGAGAGGGGGGGAAAAGGGGGAAGGGCGTGTCACAGTGTGCTCCACAAACTTTTTTTATTTTATTTAAATTTCGAGGGTTGGTGAGGATAAAAACTGTTCACTGCCCCAAAGTACTACCTACAAAACATTTTTTTTCAAGGGAAGCGAAATCTCCACTGAAAATAAAATAAAGCAATATCAGTGGGTATTTTTAAATGTGGTATGGTGGGTTTTTTTTTTTGGTGTGAGTGAGGGGACAGCGGAGGCCTAGGGGGTGACCCTTTACTTTTGTCCCTTTACAGTGAGCATTTTAATATTTATGTCTTTTTTTGCTTTGTACCCAGCATCTGGTGCTTATTTTAACGTGGACTGGTACAAATTTAAAAATAGTGATTTGTGTAACATCTTCCTTTGTGGAAAAAGGGGTTTGCATTAAAAAAGTGTTTATTAAAGGGGATAGTGAGAAGGCAACACTTCCAAACTCGTCGGCCCAAATACCCGCCCTCCCTCCCCCCCCCGCTTTAAACACCCCCACCACGATACTCCACCCCAAACCCGAACTCCCCCCCCCACCCAGGTACTCCACCCACCCACATTCCCCCACCCCCCCCCCTCCCCTCTCCTGTGAACTTCATTGCAAACCCACAAAGCCTCCTTTTGGGGATGACTTCACATCGCCAAAAAAAGCAAGAATATCTACGTTATCTGGCTTAAAATTTTTCCCCGTAGTTACTGAAATGTTTTTGGGGGTTTCAAAAAGGGGGGCCAAAATTTTTTCTTTTGAGTAAGGAAACCCACTTGATCCAAAATACTGCCAACCCCAGATTGCATTTTCCCGAAGAAAATTTTTTTTGGAGCCAGGTTGAAAATTTCAGAAAAATTTTAAAGGGAAACCATAATCCTGTGGTATATTTTGGATACAAGCCCGGAGTCTACGGAGGAAGGTCCAAAAATCCCACCTCAAAGGGGCTTCTGTCCAAAGATCAAGCTGCCCTCTTGGGCGTTGTAAAGTTTTCAGCTAAGATAATCCATCACAGGGAAGGCCCCTTCATGAGCTCCTAAATCTTAGAAAAACCTACAAGCTATTGTTGAGGGCCCGTGCCCGCCCGCATCAAGTGAAAGGAAGTGCTCAGTGATGGTGGGGCACTATTGACAAAGACGGAAGTCCCAAACTGAGCTTAAAAATCAGGGGGAAAAAACTGGGGGGGTTTTTGTAAACGCTAAAAGGGCCCCCCAGACTGACAGAGTTCAAAAAAACCCACCTTTGGGGGAATTTTTTAAACCCAAATTCCCCTACCCCCCACAGAGGGAAAAAAATTTCCCCCTTCCACCCAAAAGAGGGAAGCCTTGGATCTGTTAATTCTCTAACCCTGACATCCTGCTTCCAAACCAATTTCCCGTCCACTTGGGCAGTGCACATTACCCTTTTTGATCCACACCTGTCAGCCCCACCCGCCCAAAACTATTCCGAATCTGGCAGCAGTGCTTTAAACAGCAAGTTTTTGAGGGCAGGAGTTTTTTTTCCTAGAGATTGGGCAGTTAATAATTTAGGGAACTATCAAATTTACTGATCACCTTAAGTGCCAAAATACGAACACAGGGGGGCACATTTTGGGCAGAACTTGTAGAGGGATGGCAGAGGACGTGGAAAAGGGCGGGGGAGGAAAAGGGACAAACTACAGCTGTTTTCACCCTTTAAACTAACCCCAGTTCCACGGCCCGAACCCGAGGTTTAAAACTGGGAAAAAACAGGGAAGGGGAAAAAAATTTATAGTTTCCCCCCTCCCAGGACCTAGGCTTGTGCTTCGCTGTCACTGGAAAAGGGGGACCAATGCCAAACTTTCCTGCGGGGATACCAAAGGGGCAATTTCGCTTTCAAGAAAGGGGATTTGGAAATGTTAGAAAAAAAAGGAACTTTAAAAGCGGACCCCCTGTTTTTGGGGACCTGTTCTGGGAAAAAACCAAACAGGGGTCTCTGAATTGGTGAAAAAAATCCCCAAGTTCCCCCCCTCAGCTACCCCCTATTTCCCCGCCCAGAGGTTGGTATTGTGCCTTATTTCAAGACCAAGACCTACTCCCCGCAGGGTGCCTCAGTTTTCCCCACCTCTCTTAAAGGGGGCCCCGGGGACCTTTTCATGCCTACAAACCCACCCCTCAAAACGGGCCACCTCACATGAGGGGCCAAATTTTATCAGCATCCTGTTTGGCCAAAATTTTGGGTTTCATTACTAATGTTTGGGGGAGTAAAACATAGTTTTTGTGAAAAATCGGACGTCCCGACATGATAGCTGTTTTGAAACATTTTTTTTTAATTTACAGGAATCCAGAAATTTTGGGAAGAATTGCTGGTACCCCTCATGGATAAGAAGAGGGAAAACAAGGGGGAAAGGGGAAAGGGGTTTGCGGGGTGCTTCTCTAAAAAAAATGGGTTTATGCCCCAGCACATAGATTTTTGCCACCCCACCAAACTTGAAATGTGTTCTTCCCAAAATCTGAAAAAAAACCCCTAGTACCTCTGTACTTGGGATGGCAAAAGTACCCAAACCCCAGTGGCAACATGCAGGGCCCCAACAAATTCCTAATGGGAAAAAAATTTTTACTGCCTTCTGCTAAAAACAAACTTTTAACTTTTTAGTTGTTGGTTTCCTCAACCGGCCCCCTTATTGGAGGGACTTTGATGAAACCCTTTTTGCAGGGGTTTTACTGGGAAACTTTGTTGATTTTCCCTTTCTAAAAACTCTGGCCCCCTCCCTTGGGCCCCCGTAGTGAGTGATCTGGGGGAGAAGGCATAGTCACTTGTCAAACCCCCCGGTTGTTGGATCGTTGACCAAAAAGGCCCGTCTTTAAAAAAGACACTTAAGATCCAAAAGAAAGAGGTGAGGGGATTCCCCAGCAAAACCTGGGTAGGGGGAAAAAAGGTTAAATTTGGGCCCAAACCCCTTGCTTTGAGCTCGCCACCCCAATTGGAATGCTTTCTCCAAGGGGATGTTGACAAACCCAAATGAAAGCCTTCACTGGAACATCCTTAATCTACAACAAGAAAAAAATTTTCCCCACCGGCCCAAAATGTGGGCGAAGCTACCGATCCCGCCTTGGTTTGGGTTTCATTGTTGAGAGGTGTACTGCTAAGTACAAAGCATGGGGGGAAGGTATAAGAGCTTTCCCACCACCTATAAAGGAACTTGGGACATGCAAACCTGTAGGCATTTTGTGTGATGTTCAAAAATTTGGGGCCCTTGCTAAATGGGAGGTGGACACTAAAAGAAAGTTAGGGATCAGGTGGGGAAAACTCCCAAAAACCCGGGGGGGTCCCTGGTCAAAGGGCAGGGCAAGGTTATCTGCCTGATGAACTCAAATTTCCCCCTCTAAATCGGGCCGGATGGGACCACCTCTATGTAGTCAAGAGAAAGGGGGGACCTCTTTGGCCCGAAAACTTTGCTTTCCAAAAAAGCAAGTTTTTTGGATAGAAAGGGGCCCCCCCTTGGCTAGCTGCAAGAACTGTGTTTAAAACTGTCAGTGGTGACAAAAAAGGGGGGGGGAGAAGGTGATTTTCCCCCTTTTTAAATGTTTGAAACCCCCAAAAGGGCTGTGGGCCCAGACAAAGCTGAGCCCAAAATTGCTGAGATGTGCAACCAGCTAGCAGACCCCAAACTTTGCATTTTTTAGCACTTTCCCAGTACAGTGAAAAGGCCCCTTTTCTATGGAAAAAAGGCCAAAAAAAAAAAGTAGTCCCTGTTCAAAAAAGAAGAGCAGAGGGAGAAATCAGCAACTACAGACCCGTGGGAAATTTCCCGTCAAATTTACTTTTGGGAGGATCCCTTGGGGACAATAATCTCAAGACAAAAAGACATTTTTTTATTTCCACTCATACTTTTTGATCGTCAATTGGGGTTCAGGAAAAAAATTACTTTGCTGCTTTATATGTTGTTTAAAACCCCTCCCCTAAATGGCACCCGTTACTGGTGAATCCAAAGCCCGCTGTGTGGTTGCACTGGGACATTCTCGCGCTTTCGACCGGGGGTTGGCACCAGGGCCTCTTAGCAAAACTTCAAGCACTGGGGGAAATTTCAGGTCTTTGCTATGTCTCCTCAGTGTTTTCCTTCATTGGGAGATTCTAAGTGGGGAGTTTTCAATGGGAAAAAAATCAGCAAAAAATCCCAATTTAAAGGAAAAAGGGTTCCACAAGGAAGTGTGCTGGGACCTTTTTTATGGAAAGGGCTACTTAACGACCTTCTTTTATCCCATCCCAGGGAAACACAAGCAAAATGCAGACGGGCTGTAAACGGACAAAATTTACTTATCAAAGAGGGAAAAAAATGCCCGGTGCTTAAGGGTAATCAATTTACCAGCTGAGGGGCTATATCAGCTAGGGGAAATAGTGGCAAGTAACTTTTTTCACATGGGGGGAAAAAGTAAATATGATCGTTTCTTGGCCCCCTTTATGGTTTAAAGCTGGTGCGTAGCAAAGATGAATGGGGGGGGTGTTTGGAACCCGGAGAAGTTGATTCCTTGGGGGTGAAATTTTGGGCCCCCAAATAACCATGAAGAACCATGTTGTAAAAACTTGCAAACAAGGCCCGATAAGAAGCTTTAAAACACTTCGCCGTATCTCCATTTTGC
This sequence comes from Cherax quadricarinatus, assembly GCF_026875155.1. Lineage (NCBI taxonomy): Eukaryota > Metazoa > Arthropoda > Malacostraca > Decapoda > Parastacidae > Cherax > Cherax quadricarinatus. The sequence goes on along the minus strand of NW_026470822.1, from coordinate 5,560 downwards.
CCTTGGGAAATAGGGGGTTTTCAAGATTTGTTTCGAGGCACAAGTACGCTCACACCGGGGTATGCTCCACTTTTTTGGGGTTTAAACCCGCCCCCCCCCTCATCTTTTCGGGCTGTTGACCCGAGTAAAAAGAACAGAGCAAAAACGTCTCATCTCCCCGCCGGGGCCCCCTCCTGGATAGATCTGTCATTTCGCCCGAGCCTTTTAACATAGGAGGGGTGTGGGGGCCTTTTTGTTATGTACAAGGCCAATTTTTGTCAAAGTTTCCAAATTGGATCCACTTCGGGAAAAGGGGGAAACAAGGTTTATGGGCCCCAAGACGGGGAAAAAAAGCAGCAACTTCCCCTCTGGGTTTTACCCTTTCAAACTTCCCCTCCTTTTGGGGATCATATATCCCGGAAAGACCGAGTTGGAAAAAACATTTGGGACAGCATAAAGGGTCAACGAGTAAAGTTTTGTTTATCAAATGAAAATGTTGGCCCAGAGTGGGGTTTAAAAATTCATTCCCGGGCCCTCTTGTTTTGGGCTACAAAAAAAAAATGCTTTAAAATGAGGGGTGTAGGTAACAGCCCCTTAGTTGTCAATAAAGTAGGGGGTATTTAAAAACCCTTTTTCAAACCCGTTTTAAAAAAAAAAAAGAAAAGACCAAAGCCCGTAGGGGAAAAAAGGAACAAAGCCAGTAGGAAAATAGGAAAAAAGCCCGTTGGAAGGGAACAAAGCAAGTAGGAAGTAGGAACCCAAAAAAGTTTTGGGGAAGGAAAAAAGCCCGTAGGAAGTAGGAACAAAGCCAGTAGGAAGTAGGAAAAAAGCCCTAAAACAAGTTGGAAAAAAAGGCCCCGTTTGGAAAGGGAAAGGGAAAAAAGCCGTAGGGGGAAATAGGAACAAAAACCGTAGGAAAAAAGTCAATAGGGAAAAAGGAACAAAGCCAGTAGGGAAGGAAAGGAAAAAAAAAGCAGTAGGAAGTAGGAACAAGCCGTAGGAAGGGAAAGGGAAAAAAAGCCAGTAGGAAAAAAGGAAAAAAAGCCAGTAGGAAGAAGGAACAAAGCCAGTAGGAAGAAGGAACAAAGCCAGTAGGAAGAAGGAACAAAGCCAGTAGGAAGTAGGGACAAAGCCGGTAGGAAGCAGGAACAGACACTACGACGGAGTAACAAAGCCAGTAATAAGTAGGAACAAAGACTGTAGGAATAAAAAACAAAGCCAGTAGGAAGTAGGAACAAAGCCAGTAGGAAGAACAAAGACAGTAGGAAGAAGAAACAAAGCCAATAGGAAGAAACCAGTAGAAGAAACAAAGCGGTAGGAAGAAGGAACAAAAGCCGAGTATTGAACAAAGCCAGTAGAAAGAGGAACAAAGTCAGTAGGAATGAAGAAAACAAAGCCAGTAGGAAAGAAAGCCAGGAGGAACAAGGAAGAAGCCAGTAGGAACAGATTCAGTAGGAAGTAGAAACAAAGCCATATAGAACGAAGGAACAAAGCCAGTAGGAAAAGAAACAAAGCCAGTAGGAAGAAAGAACAAGCCAGTAAGAAGAAAGAAAGCCTAGTAGATGGAACAAAGCCAAGCAGGAAAAAGGAATAAAGCCAGAGGAAAAGAAACAAAGCCAGAAGGAAGAAGGAACAAGCCAGAGGAAGAAGGAACAAAAGCCAGTAGGAAGAAGTGAACAAGCCAGAGGAAGAAGGAACAAAGCCAGAAGGAAGAAGGAAACAAGCAGAAGGAGAAATACAGTAGGAAGAAGGATAAGCACAGAAAGATGGACAAATACAGTAGGAAGAAGAACAAAGCCAGTAGAAGAAATGGAAAAGCCAGTAGAAAGAGGAACAAAGCCAGAGAAAGAAAGGAACAAAGCCAGTGGGAAAAGAAGGAACAAAGTCCAGTAGAAGAAGGATAAAAGCCGTAGGAAGAAAGAACAAAGCCAGTAGGTAAGAAGGAATAAAGCCAGTAGGAAGAAGGAACAAAGGATAGTAGGAAGAAGGAACAAATCCAGATAGAAGAAGGATTAAAGCCAGTAGGAAGGAAAAAGCAACAGTAGTAAGAAGGAAAAAAGCCAGTAGGAAGAAGGAATAAAGCCAGTAGAAAGAAGGAACAAATCCAGTAGTAAGAAGGAATAAAGCCAGTAGAAAGAAGGAACAAAGCCAGTAGTAAGAAGGAATAAAGCCAGTAGAAAGAAGGAACAAAGGTAGTAGGAAGAAGGAACAAAGCCAGTAGGAAGAAGGAATAAAGCCAGTAGAAAGAAGGGACAAATCCAGTAGTAAGAAGGAATAAAGCCAGTAGAAAGAAGGAACAAAGCCAGTAGAAAGAAGGAACAAAGCCAGTAGTAAGAAGGAATAAAGCCAGTAGAAAGAAGGAACAGGTTAGGAAGTGGAACAATCAGTAGTAAGAAGGAATAAAGCAGTAGGAGAAGGAGCAAAGGTAGTAGGAAGAAGGAAACAAACCAGTAGTAAGAAGGAATAAAGCCAGTAGAAAGAAGGAACAAATCCAGTAGTAAGAAGGAATAAAGCCAGTAGGAAGAAGGAACAAAGCCAGTAGGAAGAAGGAGCAAATCCAGTAGGAAGAAGGAAAAGCCCAGTAGAAGAAGGAGCAAATCCAGTAGGAAGAAGGAACAAAGCCAGTAGGAAGAAGGAACAAAGCCAGTAGGAAGAAGGAGCAAATCCAGTAGGAAGAAGGAACAAAGCCAGTAGGAAGCGAGAACAAAGCCGGTAGGAAGTAGGAACAAAGACACTACGAAGGAGTAACAAAGCCAGTAATAAGTAGGAACAAAGCCAGTAGGAATAAGGAACAAAGCCAGTAGGAATAAGGAACAAAGCCAGTAGGAAGTAGGAACAAAGCCAGTAGGAAGAACAAAGTCAGTAGGAAGAAGGAACAAAGCCAGTAGAAAGAAGGAACAAAGCCAGTAGAAGGAACAAAGCCAGTAGAAAGAAGGAACAAAGTCAGTAGGAAGAAGGAACAAAGCCAGTAGAAGGAACAAAGCCAGGCGGAAGACGGAACAAAGTCAGTAGAAAGAAGGAACAAAGCCTGTACGAAGAAGGAACAAAGCCAGTAGAAAGAACAAAGCCAGGCGGAAGACGGAACAAAGTCAGTAGGAAGTAGGAACAGATTTAGTAGGAAGTAGGAACAAAGCCAGTAGGAAGAACAAAGACAGTAGGAAGAAGAAACAAAGCCAATAGAAGGAACAAAGCCAGTAGAAAGAAACAAAGCTAGTAGGAAGAAGGAACAAAGCCAGTATAATGAACAAAGCCAGTAGAAAGAAGGAACAAAGTCAGTAGGAAGAAGGAACAAAGCCAGTAGAAAGAAGGAACAAAGTCAGTAGGAAGAAGAAACAAAGCCAGTAGAAAGAAAGCCAGGAGGAAGAAGGAACAAATCCAGTAGGAACAGATTCAGTAGGAAGTAGAAACAAATCCAGTAGAACGAAGGAACAAAGCCAGTAGGAAGAAAGAACAAAGCCAGTAGGAAGAAAGAACAAAGCCAGTAAGAAGAAAGAAAGCCAGTAGAAGGAACAAAGCCAGCAATAAAAAGGAATAAAGCCAGCAGGAAAAAGGAACAAAGCCAGAAGGAAGAAGGAACAAAGCCAGTAGGAAGAAGGAACAAAGCCAGAAGGAAGAAGGAACAAAGCCAGAAGGAAGAAATACAGTAGGAAGAAGGAATAAAGCCAAAAGAAAGAAGGAACAAATACAGTAGGAAGAAGGAACAAAGCCAGTAGAAAGAAGGAACAAAGCCAGTAGAAAGAAGGAACAAAGCCAGTAGAAAGAAGGAACAAAGCCAGTAGAAAGAAGGATAAAAGCCAGTAGGAAGAAAGAACAAAGCCAGTAGGAAGAAAGAACAAAGCCAGTAGGAAGAAGGAACAAAGGTAGTAGGAAGAAGGAACAAATCCAGTAGTAAGAAGGAATAAAGCCAGTAGGAAGAAGGAGCAAAGCCAGTAGGAAGAAGGAACAAAGCCAGTAGGAAGCGAGAACAAAGCCGGTAGGAAGTAGGAACAAAGACACTACGAAGGAGTAACAAAGCCAGTAATAAGTAGGAACAAAGCCAGTAGGAATAAGGAACAAAGCCAGTAGGAATAAGGAACAAAGCCAGTAGGAAGTAGGAACAAAGCCAGTAGGAAGAACAAAGTAGGAAGAAGGAACAAAGCCTATAGAAGGAACAAAGCCAGTAGAAAGGGGAAACAAAACCAATAGAAAGAAGAAATAAACCTAGTAGGAAGAATGAACAAAGCCAGTAGAAAGAAGGAACAAAGCCAGTAGAAAGAAGGAACAAAGCCAGTAGAAGGAACAAAGCCAGTAGAAAGAAGGATAAAAGTCAGTAGGAAGAAGGAATAAAGCCAGTAGAAGGAACAAAGCCAGTAGAAAGAAGGAACAAAGCCTGTACGAAGAAGGAACAAAGACAGTAGAAAGAACAAAGCCAGGCGGAAGACGGAACAAAGTCAGTAGGAACAGATTTAGTAGGAAGTAGGAACAAAGCCAGTAGAACGAAGGCACAAAGCCAGAAGGATGAAATAATGCCAGTAGAAGGAACAAAGCCAGCAGGAAAAAGGAACAAAGCCAGAAGGAAGAAGGAACAAAGCCAGAAGTAAACAGGAAGAAATACAGTAGGAAGAAGGAACAAAGCCAATAGAAAGAACAAAGAAAACCAGTAGGAAGAACGAACAAAGCCAGTAGAAAGAAGGAACAAAGCCAGTAGAAAGAAGGAACAAAGCCAGTAGAAAGAAGGAACAAAGCCAGTAGAAAGAAGGAACAAAGCCAGTAGAAAGAAGGAACAAATCCAGTAGTAAGAAGGAATAAAGCCAGTAGAAAGAAGGAACAAAGGAAGTAGGAAGAAGGAACAAAGCCAGTAGGAAGAAGGAACAAAGCCAGTAGGAAGAAGGAAGAAAAACAAAGCCAGTAGGAAGAAGGAACAAAGCCAGTAGGAAGAAGGAACAAAGCCAGTAGGAAGAAGGAACAAAGCCAGTAGGAAGAAGGAACAAAGGCAGTAGAAACAAGGAACAAAGGCAGTAGAAAGAAGGAACAAAACCAGTAGAATGAAGGAACAAAGCCAGTAGAAAGAAGGAACAAAGCCAGTAGGAAGAAGAAACAAAGCCAGTAGAAAGAAGGAACAAAGTCAGTAGGAAGAACGAACAAAGTCAGCAGGAAGAACGAACAAAGCCAGTAGAAAGAAAGCCAGGAGGAAGAAGGAACAAATCCAGTAGGAAGAAGGAACAAAGCCAGTAGAAAGTAGGAACAAAGCCAGTAGGAAGAAGGAACAAAGTCAGTAGAAAGAAGGAACAAAGTCAGTAGGAAGAAGGAACAAAGCCAGTAGAAAGAAGGAACAAAGCCAGTAGAAAGAAGGAACAAAGCCAGTAGGAAGAAGAAACAAAGCCAGTAGAAAGAAAGCCAGGAGGAAGAAGGAACAAATCCAGTAGGAAGAAGGAACAAAGCCAGTAGAAAGTAGGAACAAAGCCAATAGGTAGAAGGAACAAAGCCAATAGGTAGAAGGAACAAAGCCAATAGGTAGAAGGAACAAACCCAAGTAGGTAGAAGGAACAAAGCCCAGTAAAAAGAAGGAACAAAGCCGGTGGAAGCAGGAACAATCCCAGTC